>VDFB02271358.1:329994706-330158801 GCA_007258455.2 Sequoia sempervirens | reverse complement strand
GTCAATTTAGTGAAATTGATAATGTAATGGCATGTTTGAAAAAATGGGTCCAAGAAATGGGGTCTCCCAATGATTTACATCAACGGGAGACCCCATTTCTTGGACCCATTTTTTCAAACAGGCCAAGTTAGGTTGCCAATTTCACTAAATTGGCAAGCTAGTGGGCCCACTAGCTTGCCAATTCGATGAAATTGGTAATGTAGTGGCTTGATTGAAAAATGGGTCCAAGAAATGAGGTATCCTAGTGATGTAAATCATCAAGAGACCCTATTTCTTGGACCCATTTTTTCCAACCCAATACCCTCTATCGTCAACCCTAATCCATCAACCCTATACCCTAAACCCAATACCCTAAACCATCAACCCTATAGGTCCTCAACCCTATACCCTCAATTCTCAACCCTCTACCCTATACATTGGATCATTAACCCTCATATATATTTGTCCCTCACTCCTTTTCTCTCCTTCTCTCTATCTCACTTCTCCCTCCATCTCTACCCTAATCCCTCAACCCTAAACCATCAACCCTTAAACCCTTAAACACTCAACCCTAAAACATAAACCATCAACCCTCATCCCTTAAACCCTAAACCCTTAAACCCTCTACCCTCAACCCAATTGTAACACCCCGCCGTGTGAACCCCAAAGGACAACAAACACTGTACAATTTTTTTATTTTTTTAAAGTGAAACATTGTGGAACATTGCATATGATGAATGTGTGCACACATTACACGAAAAGCAATTATGCATTTACTAAATCTTTCACGTCCTCTAGGGTACACGAAACGGTCATTACGAATCATAAACTTTTATCAAATGGAAGAGACTAAACAACCAAGAACACATAGTGATGACACACTACTATTAATGATCACAAGCATGGAAAATGATACATCATTTCATTGCAATTCAAATCACAGTTCCATAATACAACTACAGAGCATATTTCCACAGATACAACATATCAAAGATACAATAGTTCATCACATAATTTTTCCCTAATATCAATGGGAAAAGTACATTGAGTACAAGAATGAGAAATTAATGAAAAATAAGGTACAAAGTGACCAATCTCATGCCCACATTTTACACACTAAACAACCAGGCAAAACTGTAACATCTTTCCTAATTTTGCAATAATTTTTATTTTATTTTATTTTATTTTATTTTTGTTTACTTATAAGACAACAACACAATTCACTACTTATAGCTATATTCAATGATCACACAAGTTACAAGAAAAGATAGAAGTGATTTACTAACTTTGGCAATAGAGTCTACTTACTTAGGTCATCTTAACATACCTCTTACATCCTATTTTATCGACAAGTCCTTGCTCCCAATGCCTATACCTGCAAGGTCTACATGACTTGGCACACACATAAGATCAAAGATAGTTAGCACATGATTACTAAGACAAGCTATATAAATCAATGGTAGTTTTTACATTATCGGGAATAAACGACAAGTCTCAAACAAGACTCAGAAGAACAGTCCTAGGGGCCCGACCTAATGCCTCAGGGGCTCATCACTTGATGGTCTTGCCTACGTATATAATTCACAGAGGCACCGTAGTAAACCAACTTGAGTTGCTCCAACTCACCCACATGGGATATAACCATTAGTTTCCAATGAAGGACTCAACTTTCTTCATATGCATAACACTATAACACTGACATAAAAAACCATGCAACGAGTACAACATTGCTTGATTAGGAGACTCTTTCGAACAGTTTTGAAACAAGACTCACAACAACAAGGGTGTATCAATGCATAAAAGCAACCAAAAAAATACACGTGCGAGGCATGAACCATCTCGCTCATAATCATAACCAAAGGCAAGGAAAATCATGGAACATGGTACACCCATGAACTCAAAATAGAAATACGATCAATGGAACACAAAGGTCTGATCATGGGAAGATTCCACACGAAATAGGTTTCCCATCGCCTTTGGAAGCCTAACAATCTACCACCCATAACTTATCAAAGGGGAGTGGCTTAAGCATTTACGGGTTCCCAACTTATCCAAAACATGCCTATACATAAAGATGACCTCAAAAGCAAAATAAAGCAAAAAGGAAGGTAAGATCAACATGAAACCACTAGTATGCATAAGAAATCAATTCCAACGAGCACTCAAAGTATAACCAAAATAAATATCCAAACATGTTCAAAAGGACTATACATACCCACTTATTTGAACGTGAACATAATCCAAACTTATTAAAGATAGTGTAATAAATAATTAAATAATCCACTATGATTAAAAGCATTTCCTTTATAATATATTTTAAATAGATAAGCACTTGGGAAAACCTATAGTATTCAAAACATCAGTTTTCTTTTGATTTAAAATTCATAGCCTGTACTTTTGTTTACTTCAAATTGATTAAAAATTAACCTATATATGTACTTTTGTTTACTTCAAATTGATTAAAACTTAACCTATATATATATCTGTTATTTTAAACTAATAAATTTAATTCAAATGTAACCTGATTTTTACTGCAAATTAAATTTAATTAAAAGTATGACATTTACCTTTGTTGACTTCAAAATAAATAAATTTTAACTTAAAATCTACCATACACGGTTTATGCAGATTCATCTAAAAGTAAAGATGTTTGAAAATCAATTTAATTTTAAATAAGCTTGTAATTAAATCTAATTTTAAATGCACTTGAAACGAGTCGAGTTTTAAATATACTACAAAGATGAATTACCATTCCAGTAACTTACAGGGTAATGAAATTACCCATATCTAATAAATCAAGTCTTTAAATAAATCAAATTTTAAATATACTACAAAGATAAATTACCATTACAGTAACTTACAGGGTAATGAAAATTACCCATTTATAATAAAACAAGTTTCAAATAAATCTAATTTTAAATAAATCAAATTTTAAATATACTACAAAGATGAATTACCATTCCAGTAACTTACAGGGTAATGAAATTACCCATATCTAATAAAACAAGTTTTTAAATAAATCAAATTTTAATTTAACTTATTTATTTATTTTACAAATAAATTTAATCTAGATGTAAAATTTACGCAAATCACAAATCTATTAGTAAATGAATTTGTAAACAATTTTAACTTTAAATAACCTGCAAATAAAACTAATTTTAAATGCACTACCCCAATGTTCACGACACTCATTTTAACTCCCCGCCATATCTATAATTACAAATAACCTAACTTGGTAAAAACATGCATTTATTACATGATATTATAAATTCATGAATTAATTAACTCTACAAAGATTTAAATGTATATACATAATCTGTGAGTAAAATTTTAATTTAAAGAAGGATTGGCATCGTGTTCTAACAAATTTTACCATTTAAACAAGATAATTCAAACAACCTACTTCACATTAAATAATATTTGTATTCACTTTAATCTAAAGAAACTTGAGATAAGGTTACAACCTAATAGGCAAAAATTATGTTGATAATTTACCTTGATAATTCAAGAGAGTGGATAAAATATTTATAATTTACTTTACTTGTGAGTAATAACTACCTATTAAACTCAAATGATCATATATTTATCTTTAAATCAAAATTTAAAATTGTCAATACGAATATTAATTCCAATTTAACAAAAGAAAATTATAAGGTAACACTCTTTATCCAATGTAAGCTAACTAATTTATTTATCTAAGTGAGGATTGACAATAATAACTTGGCTAGGGTTAGGTAAAAAAGTAACTGACAAGGTTTCCACTCGGACTATTCTAAACTAATGGAATTAACAACAAATTTTATTCTGTTTTATTTTATTTATAAGTAACTACCATTTCACTGGATTATAAACAATTAATCTCAGATGTCTTAATCATTGTCCATATATATATAATGATATATACATATTTACTTATGCTTATCTACAAATTCATTTATATAAGTATCTATTCTTTACGAAAGAAAATAGCAAATATTTTATTTTATTACATTGATCTTTTTAAAATATACATATAATTTAATTTATCCTTGTATAAATATAAATATTTATAAAGAAGAATAGGGGATTATTTAATAAGCATAATATTTATAATAGACGGTTATAAGTAAAGAAAACGGTCTTAAACATATTAATTATCTTTATAAGATGCAAACACCTCTTAATTAAAATAGCACTGAACA
The DNA here is from genome assembly GCA_007258455.2 of Sequoia sempervirens. Lineage (NCBI taxonomy): Eukaryota > Viridiplantae > Streptophyta > Pinopsida > Cupressales > Cupressaceae > Sequoia > Sequoia sempervirens. The sequence continues at coordinate 330,154,641 of VDFB02271358.1, read as the reverse complement.
TGGCAAGCTTTTAGGGAAAATAAAAAGAATTATTTTAAAATCTCAGAAGCAAGCTTTAAAATCATATTTTATTTTATTTTTGTTTTAACGATAATGCGCATCACATATCATAGAGGATTTATTTCTTAATTCATATTACGAACCTAAATTGTGTTGTGAAAAAGACCATATGCAAATGTGATCAGAGAAGCTATTTAATCCACTACATGAAATCACGTCTAAATGCAACAGCTGCAGAAGTTTTCCAAAGGTTATAAAATTTACTGTGCTCTTCCAAGACTAAATGTTGCATGCTAAGAAGAGTAGCGAAGGGTAAAGGGAGATTATTTAAATTTATGCACCCTACAAAATCTAAATACTACAGCTGAGATAGATTGCCAAGATATCAGGGGAATTAAGTATGTATGCAACAATTAGAAGGAATATCCCAAAGCCACTGGTGAAAGCAATAACAATTTAGCAGCCATTGAATAATCAAGAAAGGGGTTTAAAATTTAAAATGGCACATGAAGCATAACAATAGAAATTACCCTCACCCTTCTGGAGTTTCCTTGAGATTACATTGACCATCTGTGATAGATTGTCAATAAAAATTCACGAAAGTTATTTAAACTTTAATACTCCCTTTTGTTTAAGTGCTGCAACTGAGACAAGCTGATAAGATTTCAGAGAGGCTATTTAATTTTCTATCAGAAATCTAGGCTAAAATACTACAGCAGTGATAGGTCACCCATGGTATTAGGAAGATTATATACTCTAAGAAGAAATGACTCAATGCCACAGGGGAGAGAAATTAAGACACAACAGCTAATGAAGAATAATGAAGGGATTCAAATGAAGTTAACACATGAAGCATATATATATATATAAAGAATACATGCAAACCCAATTCTCCTCGTTTCCTTTTTCCCCAGTCACCCCCAAAATAAATTCCCGTAACAATCCAAGGTTTACAGGTGGCAAGATTTCCATTTTACCAAATTACACCCGGCACTCTAAATTTACTCTGCTTAACACTTGGAGAAATTTAACAAATCAATAAATCTACCCCACTATTCTTGACTGCGGTGAAAGGTTTACAAATTAATTTCAATATTTTAATTTATCATGCTTTCCTCGATTTTACCCAAACTGAGTTGATTCGTGATAATTCATACTTACTCAACTTAATAAAAACCTTGGGTGGGTAAAACTTTTAACTATATAATTATATTGAAACGCAAAATAAATGAAAATTTGTATTTTTAAATGATGGATATATATAAATTTTAAATTTAAATTTAAATTATTTAGAGGGATGTAATAAAATATTACATCTTAAATATATATATTTATTTATTTTTGACTTAATCCTTAACAATAATTAATTACATAATATTATTTAATTAAATAAATAATATTATTTAATTAACTAACAATATTATTTGATAGCTAATTGGGAATTTACACAGCTAAAATTAAAATATTATTCTATTTATAATTAATAAAATTAAATATCAACAATTAAAGTAACATTCTTTTAATTTTACAAACACAATTTAAAATTTCCAAACTAATCTAATAATTAATTAAATCTTCTCAACACACATTAATAATTAAATTTAATGTTTAATATCAACCATAATACTAACCATTGTTGTATTAATTTAACTAATTAGCAATAATGATATGCATCTAAATCAAACAATTAACACATTAAAATTGCCACTTAAAATGAATGGCGTAAGGAAAGACGATACCAAACAGAATGGGAACTGATGTACGACATCGTCAATCGACGATGGGATGACAGACACAGATGGGGATACTTTCTTGTCAAATCCCTAAACCACATCATATCATTAACATCATAACACAGTATCATGTGCATCCAAGCAAAACATATAAGTCAAATAGATGAAACAATCACCAACGTAATCACGAGTATACATCAAACATAAGCAATATTTGAACAGCAACAACCACATGCACATAAACGTATCATGGGAGTTCAATAACATGAGAGGCATTACACCAATACCCTCTACCCTCAACCCTAATCCATTGACCCTAATCCCTCAACCCTTAAACCCTTAAACCCAAGTAAACTCTCTACCCTAATCCCTCAACCCTCAACCCTCAAACCCTCAACCCTCAAACCTCTAACCTCTACCGTCTACCCTAAACCACTAAACCCTAATCCCTCAACCCCCATACCCTCTACCCTATACAATGGACCCTCAACCCTATACCCTCTACCCTATACAATGGGCCAACTAGCTTTCCAATTCGATGAAATTGGCAACGTAACTTGGCCTATTTGAGAAAATGGGTCCAATAAATGGGGTTTCCCGATGATGTAAATCACCGGGAGACCTAATTTTTTGGACCCATTTTTTCAAACAGGCCACTACATTGCCAATTCCACTAGCTTTCCAATTCAATGAAATTGGCAGCCTAACTTCGCCTGCCAATTTCATCGAATTGGAAAGCTAGTGGAATTGGCAACGTAGTGGCCTATTTGAAAAAATGGGTCCAAGAAATGGGGTCTCCCTATGATGTAACATTTCTTGGACCCATTTTTTCAAACAGGCCACTATGTTCCCAATTTCATCAAATTAGCAAGTTGTGGGCCCACTACCTTGCCAGTTTGGTGAAATTGGAAACCTAACTTGTCCTATTTGAAAAAATGGGTCCATGAAATGGGGTCTCTCAGTGATTTACATAACTAAGATACCCCATTTCTTGGAACCATTTTTCAAACAAGCTACTATGTTGCTAATTTCATCAAATTGGCAACCCTAACTTGACAACCTTCAACCTAATACCCTCAACCCTATACCTAGTATCCTAAACCCTAATCCCTATGCCCTATAGACTTAACCTTATACACTCAACCCTATACCTTAAACCATAAACCCAAAATAGTAAACCCTCATCCCTATACCCTGTACACCTAACCCCCATCTCTCTTCTTCCCTCTCTCCTCTCTCCCTATCTCACCTCTCTCTCTCTCTTCCACCCTCCCTCTTTCCCTCTCTAAAGGCTATACCTAATACACTTAACCTTATACCCTCAACCCTCAACCCTATACTTAAACCCTAAACCCTACATTCAACCTTGTAACCTAAACCGTCAACCCTATACCCAATACCCTCAACCCTATACCAAATATCCTAAACCCTAATCCCTATACCAAATACCCAATATCCTAAACCCTAATGCCTATACCCTATATACTTAACCCTATACCCTCAACCCTAAACACTATCACTCAAACTTCAAACCTATACCTTAAACCCTAAATCCTACACCTTCATCCCTCATCCTTATACCCTATACCATTAACCTTATACCATAAACCCTACATGCTCAACCCTTAACCCTATACCTTATACCCTAAATGCTACACCCTAAATCCTATACCCAATATCGTAAACCCTAATCCCTATACCCTATACACTTTAATACTATACCCTCAACCCTCAACCTACATTCAACCTTGTAACCTAAACCATCAACCCTATATCAAATATCCTAAACCCTAATCCCTATACTCTCAACCCTAAACACTGTCCCTCAACCCTATACCTTAGACCCTCAACCCTAAATCCTCATCCCTCATCCCTATAACCCATACCCTCAACCTTATACCCTAAACCTTAAACATTATTCCTCAACCCTATATTAAAACCCTAAACCCTACATTTAACCTTGTACCCTACAACCTAATCCATAAAACTATTACCCTAAACCCTATAAAAAAAATTGTGAACCTTAATCCATATACCTTATGCACTTAGCCTTATACCATTGAAATCTTCAACACTATCCCTTAACCTATTGGAACAAGAATTTTCATAAAAATTCTAAGGATTTTATCAATTAAAATCCAAAATTCCCACTACCATTTTCATAAAAAATCACATTATCACCATTCATAAAGTCAGTTTCTCCCTTTACCACAATATTGCTACCATATTGGCCACCCCTCATAACCCTCAAATCATACCTCTCTACTGTAGCTCATTACCAAGGAGCTCATGATATGATAGTGAAAATAGCCATTGCTATACACCACAACCTTCACACTTTACCACTATACCTCAGGGGGTCAAGACATAGCCCGCAGTAGAGTGGTATATTAAAGAGGAATACTAAGAAGACATTATAGTACTGCAAAGGAGCAAAAGGTGACACACAGTAGAGCGGTACATCGAAGAAGGATACTAAAGACATACTACAGTACTATAGGGGAGTGGAAAACAACACAAGGTAGTGTGGTAACTAGGTCATTGGGTCATTTAAACCACACTAATCACATCAGTCAACATCAAAATATTAAATTGAGCTCGATACAAAGATTTGAATTGTGTGAATTTATGAGTCAGGAGTAAATGCATCTTGGTGTTAAAATACATGAAATAAGTTGAGATTTTCCAATCATAACAGTTGAAACCAAGTTGCACATGAGATCAAAGTGTGGGAGTAAAGGGAATTCTTCAAGGTGAATTATATCACCGGGTAGTCTTTGCTCATCACTCTCCATGAATTTCATAGAATGTCACCAAAGAGGGTTGAAGTAGGAGTTAAAAGGGATGAAACCAAAACCAGTAAACCCTCTTTGTAGTCCCCATTGCTTTCTTTGCTTTGTGGTTCAGTAGACAAAGGACCTAAAAAAATTTATAGAGATTTAGCTCAAGGGTGTAGAGATCCCATTATTCCTCAGTTGGGTTGGAACCTTTATTGGTACTTCTATCGGACTAGGAATGACAAGGTTTTAGCATCAAACCCATGGAACCTTGATTTGGATAAACTGATTGTTCCCAATGTATTCATTGATATTGAGCTAATTAAAGCCCTTTCCCATAACTACCATGCCCCAAAAAAAAAAATTAGGCTTCCAAATGGTGGGTGCTTAGTTGATGTCACAAGAGATGCTATTATCAAGTGTTTCAACCTAAATAAACAAGTTGTAATAGAGGTAAATTTAGTGAAATTGGAGTAGGAGTATAAGAGATTGAGAAGAACATATTGAAGTGATGAGATCCCCCTATACATGAAGAGGGGTGATAATAACAGAATACTCCCCATCCCTTCCTCTAAAATCAAGCCTTTCCAAGTTTTTGAATTTCAAGTTTATTTCAAAAATACTTACCATGCATTGTGTCAAGTCTTGGGGATAAATGCAGAGGAACATATGTCAGTGGGATTGATGAGACTGACCATGATAATTCAACATTCTGAGTTAAATGTAGAGTTTTATTTTGCATCTATAATTGAGTAACAAATACATGAGGGCTTGTTGCAAGTTAAGGAGGCTAAGGCTCCCATTGCCTTTAGGAAATATTCTTTATTGTGTCACTTAATCCTATATCAGAATGAAATGAAGTGGACTAGAAGAATGAGATTGTGTACACAAGAGAATTGAGTAAGACTCCTTGTGCAAAACTAGTGTTACATATGGGATAAAAGATGTACAAAGTGTGATTTTGTAGTATTCTGAGATGATTTTGCTGTTATAATGATAGTTTCCCTTGTTTACCCAACAACAACATTGCCTGATTCATTGTTGAAAGTAATGAGGCCTGTATAGTATAATCCAGACCAGGGTTGTACCCATAACCATGTTGATTACTTTTTTATGCCTCAACACACAATTATCAGAGTATACGGATGCAACCAAGCACCACATATACTACCTAAGTTTCTACCTACAAGGGTATGTTTTCTAGAGTTCATGTGGCAGATGCTTTGGATGGAGCATGATTTGATGAGAAATCAAAGGAAAGGAACATTTTTTCTTGATTTGACAATATTTGAAGAGTTGTCCATTGGGTCTGATATGCTAAAAGAATTGCAAAGGTTTATGAAGATCAACTATCCCCTCAGATTTGGAAAAGAGAGTGTGTGACCCAGAGGATCATATTTATATGATTAGAAGAACCTTGTTAACAAAGAGGGCCATATCACATGAATTTGACCCTGAGGAGGATGTTATAAGAAATCTAGTGTATTTTGTTGTTGTAATATAGACCAGAAAAAGATGGATAACAATGATGAAGTGGGAGAATCAGAACAAGAAGGATAGAAGTTTCAAGATGTTTTTTCGTAGATGAACCTAACCTTCTAAAAAGGATGCAAATGATTCTTGAAAATTTTGATGAATTATACAAAATGGCCCAAGATGATGGGTTGATTCCATGTCCCACACCTCACCAACCATCACATGAAGTATCCACATCATAGACACGACCCCCATCACCTACACATCCATCCCCTCATCTCCTACTCATGAACCACACGCTAAAAAATAGAAGATTAAGCCATTGGTTGAATATGACTCAAGTGATGAAGAAGAAGAAGAAGCATTCATAGCTCTAACTAAAATGAAGGAGGTAGTAGAACAATAGGGAAGTAAAAAGCTTCATGATCCTAAGATCAGGTTTTTAGAGGAAGGAGCTAATGAAATTCAAGAAGATGAGAGGGTAGTGGCCTCTCTAAGATTCATGGAAGATGATAATTTTATCCATACCAACGAATTTAAGGACTTTTGGATAAAAATGAAGATGAAACAATTTGATGAAAGGTTGAAAATAAATCTTATTTGACTTGATGAGTTGAAGCAAGCTAAGATCCAAACTCAAAAGTTTGCAAAATTAAAAGTTGATAGCATTAATGTCACCCCCAGGAGGTGAGAGAAATGGTATTGAAAATTAATATGCTAATTATACTAGTTATAGAGTTGTCTAAAGTGTTTCTTCTAGATCAAATAATAGCACAAGATGACCCCATATTGGTAGAAAAAATTGATTAAGAAGAGGGTGTCTCAGGAATAGGATATAATCCTACTACCCAAACACTTGCTCTATGGAAAAAAAAAAAACACAAGGAATCCTCAATTGTTAGATGTAGAATAGGAATTGAGGGGGTTAGCTATGGTTAGAACAATGAAAGACACAACTCCCACAAAGGCTGCTACTATGACCATGCATTCTGCAATGTTCACCAAGGATGTAGTAGAAAATAGGAAAAGAAGATTGATGAATATGAGAAAAGGTTAAAATTATCAAATGACGAGGTGAACAAGTTGTTTATTGAAAATGTAAAGCTAAAATAGTAGTTGCAGTAGGCCACCATAGTGAGAGGGGATGAATTAATTGTCTATCACCCCCCTATACAAGCAGAGGATCCACAAATACAAAAAATGAAAGATGAACTTGATAAAATGAAGAAGCATAGCATGGAGGATGTTAAGCATCATATCATAGAGACTCTAAAGAGGATATTAAAGCATAGAATTGGGATGTTAAAGGAGAAGATAAATGGGGTACATGAAAACTTCAAGAATTTGATTAAAGCTTTGGAACAAATAAACACTAACCCCCCCATCCTTGAATAGCTCCAAAAGAGATGGAAACCCACCCATCACATACTGACTACTCTATGGAAATATGCACAAAGGGATCTAGATGCTCCATCAAGGCTCAAACCTACAGAAGAAATGGTAAAAGGTGTGATTGATGAGTATAAGTATTTGGTAGATATAAGGAAAAAAGTGGAGAGTAGGAGGAGTACATTTAACTCCATTAAATACTTATTCAGCCCATCAATCTTCAATGTTGACAGTTAGTTAAAAGGTATGGATGAATGGAGAGAATAATTTGATTAGATGATTCCTAAATGCTTGACACATATACTAGATGATGATGAGATCAATCTTGACATGTTCAATACTTTTCTCAATGGGATCATCATGTTCGATAGTGGATATACAAAGTTCATTGTGGATGTTAGAAACCTCCTGGATAATAGATGGAAGAGTCATCTAACAAACTTCATAGCTGCATAGGAATTTAAATGGCCAAGCGATCTGACAATTAATAAGTGAGAAGGAAAAATACGTAGGCTTTGATGAAGATTGATTATGTGCATCATGAAGAGGAAATATCATACAGTAGAATCTTTGAATAGGTATTAGGTGACCACATGCTTTTACTCAAAAATTAGTGGATTAACACATATTTTTATGTTAGTTTCTTATGTTATGCTTAATTTCAAAATTATGTTTTGTTATCAAAAGACATGTCCTCTGGTCTAAAGCTTGCTGCCTCTTGTATATATAAGAGAGACTAGGACGAAAATAAATCATCAGATATAGGAGAAAGGAATAGGCTAATAGGGATAGATATAATGCTTGCATTGCAAAAGACCATGATGCACATATAAATTTTGAAGAAGTCAATGTAAGATATTTGATTTTGTGGCCTAATCTTGGTATCAACTTTTAGCTGGAGTTATTCAACCATTTGGTTGTCTCCATTTTAATGCTTCCTTGTTATTTAAATTGGTATATCGAGTATATATCCAATTTATCAATGCACTTTTGATGTACTTGTGTGATGTGATTAATTGGTTTCCCCAAAGGAATTAAAATCCTCCTAGTCAATCAAAGTAATTTGGAGGTATTATTTGCATCGATAAGAAGAACCACATAATAAGGATTGTCAATCTATCTCCAATTTGGTGTTATCTATGTTCCTGCATAATTTATTTAATTGTTTCTTTCAAGTAAAGGTTAAAATTCTTTTGGTAAATTATAAGTAACCTGGTTGTGTCAGTTGGATCCATAAGTACAGTTTGTTAATCATTTTCTTGCATGTTTATACAAGTTATAAATGAATATTAGTGTGCCAAATAGTTTGATTTATTGCCAATATAGGTCACATATTATATATCTTCATTTGGCTCCATCTACCCAACAAGGCACTGGTCTTATCCATTTCATAATTTAGTTTTATCAAATCTATTTTCAAATCTTACATTTGTTAACTGAGCATATTCATAAATTTCACCTTGATATTGCTCATACAATTTATACCAAATTAGGTTTGCATATCTCCACTTCCAATTTCCATTGTGGATAGATTGCTCAAGTAGGAAACACATAGTTCAAGTCTGCTCCATTTACACAGGTATACCCACCTAGGTCTGGCAGATCCTAAAGAGAAGAAGGCTCAAGTACATCATTTGTCCTTGTACGTTAGCCTAAAATGTCCCAAGAGCTTGGTAACCTCTTCTGGTTACTCAACCAACATTTTTGAGAACTAAGAGTTTGGTGACTCTATTGGGAAATCAACTTAGAGTCAGGGCCTTCATCATAGAATCAAAAATATTACATAAGACTTTATTGGGAGTAAGAGATTATAAATTTTTCTCACTTCTACATAAGTGAGTGTCGACTCTGATAAAATAAAGTACACACTAGAAAGAACAAACCCAAGAGTTCAAACCATTGCAAGAATTCACAACATGCATGGAAAAAGGTCTTTGTATAAAGAAGGTCCTAATGACAATAGTAAGTGGACACATAAGAATGTGATGTAGAGGTGGGGAAAGATCAAATTAAAATGTATTCAAACTCCCAAAAACACAATTTTCCTCAAGGGAAACTTGCTCCAACTAGCCAAACCACAAAACCTCATTTTAAGCCAATTTGAGGAGGGTTTAATGAAAATATGGGTTCTAAGACTTATCATAACATTCCAGTGCCTCAAACCTTCATAAAAAGACCTTCAAAAACTCAAAACACTATCACATATATAGTTCCAATCATATTTTTCCAAAACCTTACTTTAGTTCCTCAATTTCACATGGAAAACTCATGAAAACACCCTAGGGCATCACCCTAAAACCATAAAAATTGCATTTCCTGTCTCCCAAACCATTGGTACATGTAAAATACCATGAAACAAGTCATTCCACCAAGTTACAGGGCTGGATAGCAGGTGGAATGGCTATAACATCACTTTTACACCAATCAAACCCTCAAACTAGTTGGAAACAGGCAGTCCCAGAAAAATGAAGAGATCTCCCTCAAAACTCAATATTAGAACCTCTAATTGGATTTAAATGAAAGCTATTTCATGCACCTACAATATTATATAATTCTCAGAGCATATGGTGGTGGTACAGATCCGTACAATGCTTGCAAAGTTTAGGAAAACAAGAAAAACATGGGATTTCAGACCACCCGGTAGTAAAATGAGGATATCTCACTTGATTCTCAATGAAATAACACCATTCCAACGCCAAAAGAAAGGTTATTTAATTATCTATCCATCCATTATAGGCTTGGAGTGTGGAAAAATATGTAAAGGTCGTACAATTCCCGTGATCAGCAATTTCTTAATGGAAAACACAAAAAACAACAAATTTCTTATTAGAAACTCATTCCAAACTTCTTCAACAGCCTCCACTTCGAGATATTACAACAAAATATCATGCTACCACATGAAAACTACCTCTTGGGGCGTTCAACTACCATAACCACCCTTTAATTAGATTCTAAGATGACAATTTTGCCAATTTTTCTCTTAATCACTATCCCATTACAACTTGATCAACTTGATTTTTGTAAATACCACCTAACTGACCTATTAAGCCCTGAAATACATTGAAAATGGCCATTGAGACCTTATTTAACATGGAATAAGACCCTAATCCCCATGTCCCTTAAAACTCATGATTTCACATGGCTTTTGCATTATGAATCAAACTGACAAATTCAACTAAATGATTCAAAACCCTTTCAAATTACATTATGACTGGTCCTTTAGACCTTATTAAGCATAAATGAACAAAAGACACACCTAGGTATCAACTTAGACTTCACAAGGTGTAGGTGCTCCTGCACCAGAATGATAAAGGTAAGAAGGCATCTGATGAAATGTGCTTGAAAAATAAGGATAAAACATCAAAACCACACTTTGAGGCATAAAATCACAATGATACATTGAAAAATGAAAATAGCTCAGTTGGAGAACCTCACACTCCTAAAGAAAAAAGGAATCCTTTCTTTCAGTTAGATCCTCAAAAAGAGGAGGAATTCATGGTTGAACTTGCAGCTGAAAAACTCAGGAGACAACATGAATATGATCATAGAATGGAAGGGAATTAGAATGAGCCTATTGATAATGTAGCACCTAAAGAAAATTATGAATTTATCACTCAGGAAGAATTAAATGCACAATTGGAGTATGAAAGATAATAAATGGAAAGAACAAAAGCAAAATATGAACAGAAGCTCCAAGTGATAAAAAACTTCAAGATTTGAAGCTATAGAGATCCCAATTTGATGCTCAGATAGGTAACCTCCCTAAATACACACCACCTCATATGAAAAATAATACTAATGCAAGACCTTCAAATCCACCAAAAGCACCACAAAAATAATCTGGGAACCAATATAGACCATCAAATGCTCCACCTAAAAATCCATCACAACACCCAAATGCTCAGCCACCCCTTGGCCAACAATATATGCCACCACCCCATGTATAATACAATAATCCATTATACCAATATCAACATCCTCAAAACCCACCTCCTTAGCACTACAAAACTATGATTAGACAATTTGACTTAGCAGGATTCCAAATATATCCATACCCAATGGACAACAGTTGGAGAGGTCTTGTCCCAAAATTTACAAGAAGTAGTGTGGTCACCATTGAGGAACACTTAAGGAGTTTTAATGTTTTTATTCAAGATCTAGACATGTAGTAAGAAGATGTACAAATGAGGATATTTATGATGTCACTAACTAAGGAAGCTAGAGATTGGTTTAACAGTTTACCAACAGCTTCTATTGCTTCCATTCAAGAGTTTCATGATCAATTCCTTGAATAGTATGGGATTCAATGTGCACTAGAGTTCACCTTGTTGCAAGGTGTGACCCTTGGTCTTCCTTGCAGCACTAGTGCTTGGGTTTGTGACATGGTCTAACCACCTCCTATGGTTCTTAACCAAAGCTTTTATTGGGCATTGGAAGGTCAATCTTTTGGTGCAACAAGTCCAACAATTGTTATCAGAGCTAGTCACAGGTTCAAGCCCCACACTTGTGTTGGGGGGATTGTTGCAAGGTGTGACCTTTGGTATTCCTTGCATCACTAGTGCTTTGGTTTGTGACATGGTCTAACTACCTCCTGTGGTTCTTAACTGAAGCTTGTATCGGGCATTGATAGGTCGATCTTTTGGTGCAATGACAAGTCCAACATGCCTTGCATGAATTGGTTAGTATCCAAAAATATCAAAATGAGTCAGTCTATGACTTCAACTAGAGGTTCTCCAAATTGCATAATAAGATACCACCTAGGTCCAAATTGGCAGAGCCTGCAACATTAAGTATTTATCTAAAATAATTTGATCCAAAGACAGGATATGGGCTTAGAAATAGGTGCCCTAGAAATTTAGCTTAAGCACAAAAAATAGCATTGACTATTGAAAATAATAGAAAGGCTATGGGGATGACTACTAAAAGAGATAATATTAGGGTTCCCAAAATTTTAATAATCCTTAGAATAGACAAGAAAACACATATAGGAATGAAAGACAAAAGTTGCATGATATGCCATACAACACAAATTGGAAGGATGGAAGGCCCATAATTGACAAGTCTAAGAATAAGGAAACTCGTGATCCCCTAAAGAAGAGAGGAGCATACATGGTTAATGATAATCCTTGGTGTAAAATTTTCAAGTTTCTAGATTCCCTTGATCAATGTATTGTTGCTCAATCAATGGGTATGTGCAGGATCATCATGGAAAAAAAAGGCCCTTAAGTGGCGAAAAATTCAGAAAAATAAGAGTTAGGCAACTTGACATAAAAATTTGAATAAGTTATCTATATTATTTCAAAACTATGTAAGAATAGAATCTGTAGAAAATTGAATGCAGTTTCTAAACTACTAGGTTTATTTATTTTTTTAAAAATCTATTTGGTTAAAATTTGAAATTTCAATGCAATAGTACTTAAATTTCAGGGAAAAAATAAGTAGGTGTTTGTCTGACCACCCTAACCACAATAAAATGATAATTTTTTTATAATATTTTAGATATAAGTAGAGGACTCATGTGTCGATGTGATGCATATTTTTTTGTAATTTTTTTCCATCTAAATAATTAATTATGAATTTTTTATTACAACTTTGAAAAAATATAAAAAATCGTATGTCTGACCACCTTAACTTGGTCAAAACTTCATGAAATTCATTTTTTTTTTAATCCTATAGTATGTAAATCATAGAATATCACACATGTTTCGGATTCAAAAAATGTGATACCATTTGAAAGCTATAGATGTTTTTCAATCAGCCTATCAAATAGGACTTTCGTCATAATTCAAATACAAAATGAATAATAATTACTTATTAAATTTAAAGTAAAGCATAATTTACATTGGTGGAAATTTGAGAATATCCTTTAAAAACCATTTTTGTTTCATCAATTTTTGGGTTAAAAAAAAGTTGTCAGCAACATACCCTACACATACCCATCATATTGCCACTTTTTAGCCCATCATGATCCTGCACATGCCCCAATACAAGAAGAGGAGATACTAATAGGAAATGATGAAGAGGATCATATAATCTACTTAAATTCCTACACCCTCCATCCCATTGAGAAGGGATATCCATCTTCAGAAGAAGAAGGCTATGAGTATGATGTTCAGTCTTTACTGATTATGAAGAAAGAAATGATGAGAAATATTCTTCTAGTGCACCATCTTAGTCAGGTAGATGCAATGTAAGAAGACCAACTAAAGAAGAGATTAATAAATTAACCATTGTTGTCGTAGAACAGGAAAAGAGAAAATATTGATTAAGAAACAAAATAGTAAACGAAGACGAGGGTGTTCCAAGAGGGATATTTATGAAAGATAAAGGAACAACACAGGGAGCACTAAAAAGGAGAAAAGATAAGAAGCTTGATAAGAATGAACAAAACCATGCTCATGAAGAAGAAAACAAAGAATTGCACAAAGACAAGCAAAAGTTTGATCAAACAAGAAAAAAAGAAAAATAGGAGAACAAAGGAGATTCACTAGAGCAGAGGAAGAAGATCAAAGAAGAAAGTACCTCTTTTGATTTCACAAAAGCTTTATCCCAGTTAAATATTTATGTCCCATTCCTTGAAATGATGAAAATATAAGAGTATATAGGGATAGTGCTATTCAACTAGTATCTAGTGGAACTAATAAAACCACAAAATCTGAGAACAAAGAAACCACTAATAGTAAGCAAGGAGAAGTAAAAGTTCCTGAAGTTTATCTTAGTGATGCAATAATTAATCCTTTGTAAATTGATCCATTGTTTCCACACTACTCATAAATAATAAGTTGGTAAGAAACTATATGATAGATTCAGGTATAGCTATCAACATTATACCAGTTGGGGTCATGAAGCAGCTTGGCATGTGGGTGGATACTAATGGTGGTAAATTCTATGCTATGGACAATAGGCCTATCCTAGTGGTAGGAATTATGAAAGATGTGGAAATGAAATTGGTTGCTTATCCACAAGCAACTTATAATATAGACATAACTGTGATTGATACACCTCATCATTTTAGGATGCTCTTGTCAAGGCAATGGACTGCAACAGTTGGAGGAAATGTACAATTTGACCTGTCCTATACCGCAATACCACTAAATGGTGAAGAGGTCAAGCTATATAGAGAACCAAGGATGAATCATATTGTAGACTATGTGGCTCAAGATCAGTTAAATTGCTTTTGTGATGTAGATTTAGGAAGTTTCATAATAGATCCTTCCCATCTTGAACGAGTGAATATTGATCCAATTGATAAACATGTTTCCAAGAATTAACACGGTGTATGGAAGATTTATTTCAATGGAGCATGTAGCCAGGAAGGAAATGGAGCTAGGGTAGTGTCTATCTCACCTGAAGGTACTATGTTCAAGTATTCACTCTTGCTAATGTTTGAATGTACAAATAATATAGTAGAGTATGAAGCCCTGCTAATTGGTTTGAATATGGTTGTCAAACACAAGATCAAATTGCTAACTATTATGGGAGATTCTGAATTGATCATTTCACAAGTTAGGCCAAGATATGTTGCAAATAACAAAAAATTGAAACAATATATAAATGTTGTGTGGGACACAATTGAAATGTTTGATGCTTTTTCTATTGAGTGGATAGATAGGTCCAAATACATAATGGCAGATTTTTTAGCTAATGTAGCTCTGAGAAGAGATGATATCACTTTGGTCGGAGTATCCGAAGTGAATTCAAAACAAAACCTAATATCCCTGATAATATATATAGTCGGAAATTTTTCAATGATGACATTGATCTCATCAAGTTTATGCATTACATTGATCAATATGAAGCACAAGAGATAGAGTTCAATACATTTGTGGAAGAAGTAGATGGAAAACATACCGTGTTTGGAAAGGAAGTAGTGTAGTTGAAAACCAACAAACTTCCTAAAGGTCTTGTGGCACTAGAAAGGGTATTTGATGGAAATGACCGAGCACTCATGAAGCAGACACCAGCAAAGAGAAGATATTGAAGAGATCAATCTCGGGACTGAGTTAGCACCAAAAAGGGTTTATATTTGAAAGAAGATAAGTCAAACAATCAGAAAAATGTTGATTGCATTGTTGAGGAAATACAAGCATGTTTTTGCTTGGTCTTATGAGGATCTTAAGGTCTACAGGGAGGACTTATTCCAACATGAGATCCCATTAAAACCAAGTGTTAAACCATTCAGGCAAAAACAAAGATCCATAAATCCCATTGTAGAACCTAAAATGCATGAAGAGCTTATAAAGCTTAGGGAGGGAGGTCTTATCAATCCAATCAGACATTCATCTTGGGTATCCAATCTGGTACCAATCATGAAGAAAATTGGAGATATAAGGCTTTGTGTAGACTTCTGGAATTTGAATGTATCTTCTCTCAAGGACAATTACCCACTTCCAAACATGAACGTTATGCTACAAAGAGTCATAGGCTACGAGTTATTGTCCATGATGGATGGATTTTTAGGCTGCAACCAAGTGAAGGTTAAAGAATCAGAACATTACAAGACAACCTTCACTATGCCTTGGGGAACATATGTTTATGTTAGAATGCCATTTGGGCTTACAAATGCTAGTGGAACATTCCAAAGGGCCATGCATGTTGCTTTTGTTGATCTCGTTAATGTGATAATGGTAGTCTACCAAGATGATTTAACTGCATACTTCAAGAAGGTGGAAGATCATGTGGCTCATCTAAAAAAAAAAATTCTACAAGTGTTGGAGTATGGCATTTCACTCAATCCAAAAAAGTGTCATTTTGTAGTAACAGAAGGCAAGTTACTTGGGCATATAGTCTCTGAAGAAGGAGTAAGAATTGATCCTGAATGAGTTGAGGCCATTGAAAAGATACCCATCCCCAAAACAGTCAAGGCTATTTAATCCTTTTTTGGACAAATCAATTTTGTGAGAAGATTCATATCAAATTTTGTTGAGATTGTAAAGCCAATATAAAAAATGCTAAAGAAAGGTGCAAAAATTGATTACACTGCTGAGGCTATAGATGCATTCATATCCATAAAGAAAGCAATCAAAGAAGTTCTTGTATTGAAATCTCCATATTTCAGAAAACCTTTCTAGATATTCTCATTTGCAACCTATCACACAGTTGTTGCAGTAATGCTTCAAAAGAATGATGAAGGGTATGAACAACCAGTTTCCTTCTTTAGCAAATCCCTCCAAAGTGTAGAATTGAAGTATGATATTATTGAAAAAAAATCCTATGCATTGGTAATGCTATCAAGGCATTTAGGCCATATCTAGTAGGGGAAAAAGTGATAGCGTATGTGCCTAATGTTGCAGTTAAGGATGCATTCATACAAAGTGAAACAACAAGGCGCAGGTGCAGGTGGATAAATAGGATCCAAGGGTTTTATATTGAATTTCAGATCACTAAGCTTGTAAGGGGTCAAGGATTAGCCAAATTGATGGCTAAAACGAATTTGGAAGCTTCCCAAATATGCAATGTGAATGGTGAAGAAGACATGGTCAGAAATATTGAAAACACTTCATGGTACATGGATATTGTGTACTATCTCAAACATTTGAAATGTCCAGAAGGGTTTGATGACAATAGAAAAAGGACACTCAAATTGTAGGCCTCAAAATATGTATTCACAGAGGGAGACCTCTATTGGAAAAATAGGGATGGTGTTCTATTGTTATGTTTAGATGAACGTCAATACAAACATGTCTTGAAGGAAATGCATGGAGTATGTGGGGGAAATTGCTCAACAAAAAATATTGCTCATAAGATATTAAGGGCAAGGTACTATTGGCCTAGGGTTTTCAACGATGCACATGATTAGACAAAAAAGTGTGAGGCATGCCAAAAAAATTAGGAAAATTAAAGTATCAAGGAGCACTTCCTTTAAGGCCTATGCAGGTTGAAGTCCCATTCCACCAGTGGGGAATTGATTTCATAGGGGAAATTACAGAAAATAATAGTGGAGGGCACAAATGGATACTGGTAGCCACAAATTATTTCATGAAATGGGTGGAGGTAGTCCCAACCAAACAAGCAATAAGCAAGGTGGTGATAAATTTTCTGATGCAAAATATCATAACTAGATTTGGTATACCAGTAAGGATGATCACAAATAATGGGATGTGTTTTAGGTCTGATGAATTCAAAAATTGTTGGAGCACATATGGCATTACTATTTCTTATGTTGCCCCTTACCACCCACAAGCAAACAGATAGGTAGAATCCAGTAATAAAAGTATTTTGAAAATCATAAGAAGGATGTTAGATGGGAACAAGAAGGCATGCGACTTAAAGTTGAGAATGGTTGTGTGGGAGGATAGAGTTACTATGAAGAGGGTGATTAGAAAGTCTCCATTTGAATTGGTGTATAGAACACAAGCCAAGATGCCATTACAAAACCTTTTTCTAGTTAACAAGTTCATCCTTCAGGAGGACTTAGATATTCCAAAACCAATGGAGGAGAGGATGAAGCAGCTTGCAGAACTTGATGAAATAAGGAGAACGACCCAAAAGAAAAATGTCAAGTTTCAATCACAAATTAAATATCTTTTTGATAAGAAATCCAAAGATAGAAAATTTGAGGTGAATGATTTGGTACTAATGTGGAATGCTAGATGTCAAGAAAAGGGAAAGCGTGGAAAGTTTGAAGCCTTGTGGTTAGGTCCCTTTGTTATCATTGGAAAAGGAGGGGAGGACTCTTATTATTTGCAAAACATGTCAGGTGAAGAACAAGAAATGCAAGTACATGGGCAATTTCTAAAGCACTTATTTTCTTGAAGAACACCAAAGGATTAAGGATTTCCAGTGCATGGAAAATTCTTAACAAACCCCTTAAAATAATCTCTTTCCATGCACAGTAGTTTAGGAAATAAAAAAGGGACTAGGAATTTCCAGTGCATGGAAAATCTTATAAATCCCTCAATTAAAATAAAGTTTCTTTCCATGCATAGTAGTATAGGATCATTTCCATTTCCACCATTTTCACCTCCATATCCATCTTCATTCCATCCTCACCACAATTACATTTTTTCATATTCCCTGAAAACTATATGAAGGGAACACCTAGTTTGCACATAGAGATATTCTAGATTCTTGCAATGATTGGTAAATCACAAATCCCCAACTAGAGCTGCTATTGGAACTAGAATTTTCATAAAAATTCTAAGAATTTTATCACTTAAAATCTAAAATTCCCACTATCATTTTCATAAAAAGTCACATAATTGCAATTCATAAAGTCAAATTTTCCCTTTAAATCGATACCACTACCATATTGGCCACCCCTCATAACCCTCACATCATACCTCTCTACTGCAGCTCATTACCAAGTAGCTCGTGGTATGACGGTGAAAGCAGCCACTACTATACACTGCAACCTTCACACTTTACTGCTATACCTCAAGGGGTCAAGACATAGCCCACAATAGAACGATATATTAAAGAGGAATACTAAGAAGACACCACGGTAGCGCAGGGGAGAAAAAGGTGACACGCGATAGAGTGGTACATTGAAGAAGGATAATGAAGACATACCATGGTACCATAGGGGAGTGGAAAAAGACATGAGGTAGTGTGGTAACTAGGTTGTTGGGTCATTTAAAACACACTAATCACATCAGTCAACATCAAAATATAAAATTGAGCTCGATACAAAGATTTGAATTATGCAAATTTATGAGTCAGGAGTAAATGCATCTTGGTGTTAAAATACACAAAATAAGTTGAGATTTTCCATTCATAACAGCTAAAACCAAGTTGAAAACAAGCTCAAAGTATGGGAGTAAAGGGAATTCTTCAAGGAAAATTATATCACCGGGTAAGCTTTGCTCATCACTCTCTGTGAATTTTATAGAATGGAACCAAAGAAAGCTGAAGTAGGAGTTAAAAGGGATGAAACCAAAACCAATACACCCTCTTTGTAGTCCCCATTGCTTCCTTTGCTACCTAGTTTAGTAGAAAAAGGACCTAAATTTTTTTTTAGAGATTTAGCTCAAGGGTGTAGAGATCCCATTATTCCTCAGTCGGATTGGAACCTTTATTGGTACTTCTATCGAAATAGGAATGACAAGGTTCTGGCATCAAACCCGTGGACCCTTGATTTGGCTAAACTGATGGTTCAGAATGTTTTCATTGATATTGAGCTAATTAAAGCCTTTTCCCACAGCTACTATACCCCAACAAGAATTGTTACGCTTCCAAATGGTGGTTGCTTAGTTGATGTCACAAGAGATGTTATTATCAAGTGTTTTAACTTGAATAAACAAGCTGTAACAGAGGTAAATTTACTAGAAACTAGAGCAAGAGTATAAGAGGTTGAGAAGAACATACCGAAGTGATGAGCTCTCCCTACACATGAAGAGGGATGATAATAATAGAATACTCCCCATCCCTTCCTCTAAAAAGGAGCCTTTATAAGTTTTTGAATTTCAAGTTTATTTCAAAAAACTTACCATGCATTATGTCAAGTCTTAGGGATAGATGCAAAGGAACATATGTTAGTGGGATTGATAAGAATGTCCATGATAATTCAACATTCCGAGTCAAATGTCGAGTTTGATTTTGCATCTATAATTGAGGAAAAAATACATGAGGGCTTGCTGCAAGTTAAGGAGGCTAAGGCCCCCATTGCCTTTAGAAAATATTCTTTATTGTGTCACTTAATCATGTATTAGAATGAAATGAAGTGGACTAAAAGAATGAGATTGTGTACACAAGAGAATGGAGTAAGGCTCTCTGTGCAAAACTGGTGTTACATCTAGGATAGAAGATGTACATAGTGTGATTTTATTGTATTCCAAGATGATTTTGTTGTTAGAATGATAGCTACCCTTGGTTACCCAACACCAAGATTGCCTAAATCATTGATGAAAGTAATGAGGCCTGTATAGTATAAGCCAGACTAGGGTTGTACCCATAACTATGTTGAATGGTTTTCTATGCCTCAACACACAATTATCAGAGTATACAGATGCAACCAAGCACCACATATCCTATCTAAGTTTGTACCTACAAGGGTATGTTTTTTGGAGTTCATGTGGCAGATGCTTTGGATGGAGCATGATTTGATGAGAAATCAAAGGAAAGGAACATTTTTTCTTGATTTTATAGTATTTGAAGAGTTGGCCATTGGGTTTGATATGCTAGAAGAATTGTAGAGGTTTATGAAGATCAACTATCCCCTCAGATCTAGAAAAGAGAGAGTTTGTGACCCAGAGGGTCATATCAATATGATTAGAAGAACCTTGTTGACAAAGAGGGCCATATCACATGAATTTGACCCCGAGGAGGGTGTTATAAAAAATTTGGTGTAGTTTGCTGATGTATTGCAAACCAAAAAAAGATGGATAACAATGATGAAGTGGGAGAATAAAATTAAGGAGAAGGATAGAAGTTTAAAGGGGTTTTCGCAGATGAACCTAACCTTATGAAAAGGATGCAAATGATTCTTGAAAAATTTCATGAATTATACAAAATGGCCCAAGATGAGGGGTTGATTCCACTTCCCACACCTCACCAAGCACCACATGAAGCATCCACATCATAGACACCACCCCCATCACCTACACATCTATCCCCTCCATCTCCTACTCATGAACCACAAGCTAAAAAATAGAAGATTGAGCCATTGGTTGAATATGACTCAGTGATGATGAAGAAGAAGAAGCAGTCATAGGTCTGACTAAAATGAAGGAGGTAGTAGAACAACAAGGAAGTCAAAAGCCTCATGATCCTAAGATCAGAATTTTAGAGGAAGGAGCTAATGAAATTCAAGAAGATGAGAGGGTAGTGGCCTCTCTAAGATTCATGGAAGATGATAATTTTATCCATACCAATGAATTTAAGGAATTTTGGATTAAAATGCAGATGAAACAATTTGAGGAAAGGTTGAAAATCAATCTTATTGGAGCTAATGAGTCGAAGCAAGTTGAGATCCAGGCTTAGACATTTGTAGAATTAAAAGTTGATAGCATTAATGTCACCCCAAGGAGGCAAGAGAAATGGTATTGAAAATTAATATGATAATTATACCAGGGATGTTGTTGTCTAAAGTGTTTCTTCTAGATTAGATCAAAGCACAAGATGACCCCATGTTGGTAGCATAACTTGATTCAGAAGAGGGTGTGTTAGGAATAGGGTATAATCCTACTACCCAAATACTTTCTCTATCAAAAAAGTAGAAAAACACAATGAAGCTTTGACTCTTGGATGTAGTACAAGAATTGAGGGGGTCAGCCATGGTTAGAGTTATTCAATTATTTAGTTGTCTCCATTTTAATGCTTCTTTGTTATTTAAACTGGTATATCAAATATATATTCAATTTATCAATGCACATTTGTTGTACTTATCTAATGTGATTAATTGGTTTCCCCAAAGGAATTGAAATCCTTCAAGTCAATCAAAGTAATCTAGAGGTATTATTTGGATCAATAAGAAGAATCACATAATTAGGATTGTCAATCTCTCTCCAATTTGGTGTTATTTGTGTTACTACATAATTTATTTAATTGTTTCTTTCAAGTAAAGATTAAAATCCTTTTGGTAAATTATAATTAACCTAGTTGTGTCAGTTGGATCCATAAGTAGAGTTTGTTAATCATTTTCTTGCATGTTTATACAAGTTATAAACAAATATTAGTGTGCCAAATAGTTTGAGTTATTGCCAATACAAGTGACATATTCTATGTCTTAATTTGACACCATCTACCTAACAAGGCACTGATCTTATCCATTTCATCATTTAGTGTTATCAAATCTATTTTCAAACCTTACATTTGTTAACCGAATATATTCATAAATTTCACCTTGATATTTCTTATACAATTTATACCAAATTAGGTTTACATATCTCCACTTCCAATTTCCATTGTGGATAGATTGCTCAAGTAGGAAACACATAGTTCAAGTCTACTCCATTTGCATAGGTATACCCACCTAGTTCTGGTAGAGCTTGAAGAGAAGAAGGTTCAAGTACATCACTTGGCCTTGTACATTAGCCTAAAACATGCCAAGAGCTTGGCAACCTCTTGTGGTTTCCCAACTAGCATTTTTGAGAACTAGGAGTTTGGAAACTCTACTGGGGAATCAACTCAGAGTCAGGGCCTTTGTTATAGAGTCAAAAATATTACACAAGACTCTGTAGGGAATAAGAGATTATAAAATTTTCTCAGTTCTACATAAGTGTGTAGTTACTCTAATAAAATAAAGTACACATCAAAAAGAACAAACCCAATAGTTCAGACCATTGCAACAATTCACAACATGCATGGCAGAAGGTCTTTGTATAAAGAAGGTCCTAATGACAATAGTAAGTGGACACATAAGAATGATAAAGGTAAGAAGGCATCTAATGAAATGTGCATGAAAAATAAGGATAAAACATCAAAACCACACATTGAGACATATAATTTCTTTGATACATTGAAAAATGAAAATATGTAGCTCAACTGGAGAACCTCACACTCCTAAAGAAAAAAGAAATCCTTTCTTTCAGTTAGATCCTCAGAAAGAGGAAGAATTCATGGCTGGACTTGTGGCTGAAAAAATAAGGAGACAACATGAATATGATCATCGAAGGGAAGGGAATAAAAATGAGCCTATTGATAATGTAGTCCATGAAGAAAATTAATAATTTATGACTTAGGAAGAATTAAATGCACATTTGGAGTATGAAAGAAAAGAAATGGAAAGAATGAAAGCAAAATATGAATAGAAGCTCCAAGTGATAAAAAAATCCAGTATTTGAAGTTGCAGAAAGCCTGATTTGATACTCAGATAGCTAACCTCCCTAAATACACACCACCTCATAGGAAAAAGAATACTAATACAGGACCTTCAAATCCACCAAAATCATTGCAAAAATAATTCGGGAATCAATACAGACTATCAAATTATCCACCTAAAAATCCATCACAACACCCAAATGCTTGGCCACCTCCTAGCCAACAATATATGTCACCACTCCATGTACAATACAATAATCCATTATACCAATATCATCATCCTCAAAACCCACCTCTTCAGCACTACACAACTATGATCAGACAATTTGACTTAACAATATTCCAAATATATCCCTACCCTATGGACAACAATTGGAGAGGTCTTGTCCCAAAATTTACAAGAAGTAGTGCAGTCACCGTTGAGGAACACTTAAGGAGTTTTAATACTTTTATTCAAGATTTGGATATACAGTATGAATATGTACATATGATGCTATTTATGATGTCACTAGCTAAGGAAGCTAGAGATTGCTTTAATAGTTTACCAACAACTTATATTGCTTCCATTCAAGAGTTTCATGATTAGTTCCTTGAACAGTATGGGATTCAGTGTGCACCAGAGTTTTCCTTGCATGAATTGGTTAGTATCCATAAATATCAAAATGAGTCAGTCTATGACTTCAACCAGAGGTTCTCCAAATTGCATAATAAGTTACCACCTGTCCAAATTGGTAGACCCTGCAACATTAAGTATTTATCTAAAAGCATTTGATCCAAAGATAGGATATGAGCTTAGAAATAGGTGCCCTAGAAATTTAGATGAAACACAAAAAATAGCATTGACTATTGAAAACAATAGAAAAGTTGTGGGGAATACTGCTAAAATAGATAATCTCAAGGTTCCCCAAAATTTTAATAATCCTCAAAATAGAAAAAAAAACACATAGGAATGAAAGACCAAAGCTGCATGATATGCCATACAACAAAAATTGGAAGGATGGAAGGCCCATAATTGACAAGCCTAATAATAAGGAAACTCTTGATACCTTAAAGAATAGAGGAGCATGCATGGTTAACAATAATCCTTGGTGTCAAACTTGCAAGTTTCCACATTCCCCTGATCACTATATTGTTGCTCGATCAATACAAGAAGAGGAGATACCAGCAGGAAATGATGAAGATGATCATACAATCTATTTAACTTCCCATACCCTCCATCCAATTGAGAAGGGATATTCATCTTTAGAAGAAGAAGGATACAAGAATGATGTTGATAACCAAAGATACAATCTTCATATGGCAGAAGAACAAGTCTTTTCTGATTATGAAGAAAGCAATTATGAGCAATATTCTTCTGGTGCACCATCTCAGTCTGGTAGATGCAATGTAAGAATACCAACCAAAGAAGAGATTAAAAAAGTAACCATTGCTGTAGTAGAATAGGCAAAGAGAAAATATCGATTAAGAAACAAAATAGTAAATGAAGATGAGGGTGTTCCAAGAGGGATATTTATGAAAGATAAAGGAACAACACAAGGAGCACTGAAAAGGACAAAAAATAAGTAGCCTGATAAGAATGAACAAAAGTATGCTCATGAAGAAGAAAAAAAAGAATTGCATAAAGACAAGAAAAAGTTTGATCAAACAAGAAAAAAAGAAAAAAGAGGAGAACAAAGGAGATTCACTAAAGTAGAGGAAGATGATCAAAGTAGAAAGTACATCTTTTGATTTCACACAAGCTTTATCCCAAGTAAAGATTTATGTCCCATTACTTGAAATGATGAAAATAAAAGAGTATAGGGATAGTGTTATTCAACTAATATCTAGTGGAACTAATAAAACCACAAAATCTGAGAACAAAGAAACCATTAATAGGAGAAGTAAAAGTTCCTAAAGTTTATCTTGGTGATGCAATAGTTAATCATTCATAAATTGATCCATTGTTTACCACACTACTCATAAATAATAAGTTGGTAAGAAACTATATGATAGATTCAGGTGTTGCTATCAACATTATGCCAGTTGGGATCATGAAGCATCTTGTCATGTGGGTGGATACTAATGTTGGTAAATTCTATGCTATGGACAATAGGCATGTCCCAGTGGTAGGAATTATGAAAGATGTGGATGTGAAATTGGTTGCTTATCCACAAGCAACTTATAATATAGACATAATTGTGATTGATACACCTCCTCATTTTGGGATGCTCTTGTTGAGGAAATGGACTACAAAAGTTTGAGGAAATGTACAATTTGACTTGTCCTATACCACAATACCATTAAATAGGGAAGAGGTCAAGCTATATAGAGAACCAAGGATGAATCAAATTATAGACTATATGGCTCAAGATCAGTTAAACTACTTTTGTGATGTAGATTTAGGAAGTTTCAGAATAGAGCCTTCCCAGTCTAAACTAGTGAATATTGATCCACTTGATAAACATGTTTCCAAGAATCAACATGGTGTATGGAAGATATATTTCAATGGAGCATGTAGCCAGAAAGGAAATGGAGTTGGGGTAGTGTTTATCTCACCTGAAGGTACTACATTCAAGCATTCATTCTTGTTGATGTTTAAATGTACAAATAATATAGTAGACTATGAAGCCCTACTAATTGGTTTGAATATGGTTATCAAACACAAGATCAAATTTTTAACTATTCTCGGAGATTCTGAATTGATCATTTCACAAGTCAAGTCAGGATATGCTGCAAAGGACAAAAGGTTGAAACAATATAGAAATGTTGTGTGGGACACAATTGAAATGTTTAATGCTTTTTCTATTGAGTGGATAGATAGGTCCAAAAACTTAATGGACCATTTTTTAGCTAATGTAGCTCTAAGAAGATATGGTATCACTTTGGCTGGAGTATCCCAAGTTGCATTAAAAACAAGACCTACTATCCTCGATAATATATATAGTTGGAAAGTTTTCAATGATGACATTGATCTCATCAATTTTTTGGATTGCATTGATCAATATGAAGCACAAGAGATATCCTTCAATGCATTTGTGGAAGAAGTAGATGGAAAATAGACCATGTTTGGAAAGGAAGTTGTGTAGCTGAAAACCAAAAAACTTCCTAAAGGGCTTGTGGCACTAGAAAGGGTGTTTGATGAAAATGATCAAGCTCTCATGAAGCAGCCACTAGTAAAGAGAGATGTAAAGGAAATCAATTTGGGGACTGAGTTAGCACCAAAAAGGGTTTATATTAGATAGAAGATAAGCCAAACAATCAAAAAAATATAGATTGCATTGTTGAGGAAATACAAGCATGTTTTTGCTTGGTCTTATGAGGATCTTAAGGCCTATAGGGAAGACTTATTCCAACATGAGATCCCATTAAAACCAGGTGCTAAACCATTCAGGAAAAAAAAAGACCCATAAATCCCACTCTAGAACCTAGAATGCATGAAGAGCTTATAAATATTAGGGAGAGAGGTATTATCAAGCCAATCAGACATTCATCTTGGGTCTCCAATTTGGTACTAGTCAAGAAGAAAAATGGAGATCTAAGGCTTTGTGTAGACTTGCAGAATTTGAATGTATCTTCTCTCAAGGATAATTCCACTTCCAAACATGGAGGTTATGTTGCAAAGAGTCACAGGCTACAAGTTACTGTCCATGATGGATGGATTTTTAGGCTACAACCAACTGAAGGTTAAAGAATAAAAACAATACAAGACAACCTTCACTATGCCTTGGGGAACATGTGTTTATGTTAGAATGCCATTTGGGCTTACAAATGTTGGTGCAACATTCCAAAGGGCCATGGATGCTGCTTTTCCTGATCTCATCAATGCTATAATGGTAGTCTACCAAGGTGATTTAACTGCATACTCCAAGAAGGTGGAAGATCATGTGGCTCATCTAGAAAAAATATTTCTAAAAGTGTTGGAGTATGGCATTTCACTCAATCCAGAAAAAGTGTCATTATGCAGTAATTGAAGGCAAGTTACCTGGGCATATAGTCTCTAAAGAAGGAGTAACAAATTATCTTGAATGAGTTGAGGCCATTGACAAGATACCCATCCCCAAAACAATCAAGGCTATTCAATCCTTTTTTGGACAAATCAATTTTGTGAGAAGATTCATATCAAATTTTAGTGAGATTCTAAAGCCAATATCAAAAATATTGAAGAAAGGTGCAAAAATTGATTGGACTGTTGAGGCTATAGATGTGTTCATATCCATAAAGAAAGCAATCAAAGAAGCTCTTGTATTGAAGTCTCACAATTTCAGCAAACCTTTCTAGATATTCTCATTTGCATCCTATCACACAGTTGTTGTAGTAATGCTTCAAAATAATGACGAAGGGTATGAATAACCAGTTTCCTTCTTTAACAAATCCCTCCAAAATACAAAATTGAAGTATGATATTATTGAAAAAATATTATATGCATTGGTAAGAGCTATCAAGCATCTAGGCCATATCTAGTAGGGGAAAAAGTGATAGGTTATGTGCCTAATGTTGTAGTTAAGGATGTTTTCATACAAAGTGAAACAACAGGGCACAGGTGCAGGTGGATAAATAGGATCTAGGAGTTTGATATTGAATTTTAGATCACTAAGCTTGTAAGGGGTCAAGGATTAGCAAACTTAGTGGCAAAAACAAATTTGGAAGCTTCCCAAACATGCAATGTGAATGGTGAAGAAGATATGGTCACAAGTATTGAACACACTTCATGGTACATTGATATTGTGTACTATCTCAAACATTTGAAATGCCCAGAAGGGTTTGATGAAAATAGAAATGGACACTCAAATTGTAGGCCTCAAAATATGTATTCATAGAGGGAGACCTTTATTGGAAAAATAGGGATGGTGTTCTATTGTTATGTTTAGATGAATGTCAATCAAGACATGTCTTGAAGGAAATGCATGAAGGAGTATGTGGGGGGAATTTTTCAGTAAACACTATTGCTCATAAGATATTAAGGGTAGGGTAGTATTGGCCTAGGGTTTTCAATGATGCACATGATTTCATAGGGAAAATTATAGAAAAATATAGTGGAGGGCACAAATGGATACTGGTAGCCACAGATTATTTCACGAAATGGGTGGAGGCAGTCCCAACCAAACAAGCAACAAGCAAGGTGGTGATAAATTTTTTGATAGAGAATATCATAACTAGATTTGGCACACCAGTAAGGTTGATCATAGATAATGGGATGTGTTTTAGGTTTGATGAATTCAAAAAATTCTGCATTACATATGGCATTACTATTTCTTATGCTACCCCTTACCACCCACAAGCAAACAGACAGGTAGAATCCAGTAATAAAAGTATTTTGAAAATCATAAGAAGGATGTTAGATGGGAACAAGAAGGCATGGGACTCAAAGTTGAGAATGATTGTGTGGGTGGATAGGTTTATTTTGAAGAGGGCGATTGGAAAGTCTCCATTTGAACTGGTGTATGGAACACAAGCCAAGATGCCATTACAAAACCTTTTTCCAGTTAACAAGTTCATCCTGTAGGAGGACTTAGATATTCCAGAACCAATGGAGGAGAGGATGGAGAAGCTTGCAAAAATTGATGAAATAAGGAGAATGACCCAAAAGAAAAATTTGAAGTTGCTAGCACAAATGGAATATCTTTTTGATAAGAAAGCCAAAGATAGAAAATTTGAGGTGAATGATTTGGTACTAATGTGGAATGCTAGATGTCAAGAAAAGGGAAAGCATGGAAAGTTTGAAGCCTTGTGGTTAGGTCACTTTGTTATCATTGGAAAAGGAGGGGAGGACTCTTATTATTTGCGAAACATGTTAGGTGAAGAACAAGAAATTCATGTACATGGGAAATTTCTAAAGCACTTCTTTTCATGAAGAACACTAGAGGATTAAGGATTTCTAGTGCATGGACAATTCTTGACAAACCCCTTAAAATAATCTCTTTCCATGAACAGTAGTTTAGGAAATCAAAAAGGCACTAGGACTTGCCAATACATGGACAATCTTATAAATCCCTCAATTAAAATAAAGTTTCTTTCTATGTACATTAGTATAGGATCATTTCCATTTCCACCATTTTCACCTCCATATCCATCTTCATTCCATCCTCACCACAATTCTATTTTTTCATTTTCTCTAAAAACTATATGAAGGAAACACTTGGTCTGCACCCAGAGATATTCTGGATTCTTGTAGTGATTGGTAAATCACTCATCCCCAACTAGAGCCAATGTTCGAACCATAATTTTCATAAAAATTCTAAGGATTTTATAAATTAAAATTCAAAATTCAAACTATAATTTTCATAAAAAAGTCACATTATTGCCATTCATAAAGTCAAATTTTCCCTTTACTATGATACCACTACCATATTGGCCACCCCTCATAACCCTCTTATCATACCTCTCTACCACAGGTCATTACTAAGTAGATTACGGTATGACCGTGAAAGCAGCCACTACTAAACACCGCAACCTTCACTCTTTACCGCTATACCTCGAGGGTCAAGACATAGCCCACAGTAGAGTGGTATATTAAAGAGGAATACTAAGAAGAAATTATGGTACTGTAGGGAAGCAAAAGGTGACACACGATAGAGTGGTACATCGAAGAAGGATACTAAATACATACCATGGTACCACAAGGGAGTGGAAAGTGACATGAGGTAGCATGCTATCTAGTTCGTTGGGTCATTTAAAACACACTAATCATATTAGTCAACATCAAAATATAAAATTGAGCTCGATACAAAGATTTGAATTGTGCAAATTTATGAGTCAAGAGTAAATGCATCTTGGTGTTAAAATACATGAAATAAGTTGATATTTTCCATTCATAATAGCTGAAACTAAGTTTCAAACAAGCTCAAAGTGCGAGAGTAAAGGGAATTCTTCAAGGTGAATTATATCACTGGGTAAGCTTTGCTCATCACTCTTTGTGAATTTCATAGAACGACACCAAAGAACGTTGAAGTAGGAGTTAAAAGGAATGAAACCAAAACTGGTAAACCCTCTTTGTAGTCCCCATTGCTTTCTTTGCTGCCTGGTTCAATAGACAAAGGACCTAAAAAAATTTCTAGAGATTTAGCTCAAGGGTGTAGAGATCTCATTATTCCTCAGTTGTGTTGGAACCTTTATTAGTACTTCTATCGGAATAGGAATGACAAGGTTCCAACATCAAACCCATGGACCCTTGATTTGGCTAAACTATTTGTTCCCAATGTTTTCATTGATATTGAGCTAATTAAAGCCCTTACCCACAGCTACCATGCCCCAACCAAAACTGTTAGGTTTACAAATGGTGGGTTCTTAGTTGATGTCACAAGAGATTCTATTATCATGTGTTTTAACCTAAATAAACAAGCTGTAACAGAGGTAAATTTAGTGAAACTGGAGTAGGAGTATAAGAGGTTGAGAAGAACATTTTGAAGTGATGAGCTCCCCCTACACATGAAGAGGGGTGATAATAACATAATACTCCCCATCCCTTCCTCTAAAATCGATCCTTTCCAAGTTTTTGAATTTCAAGTTTATTTCAAAAATGTGTACCATGCATTGTGTCAAGTCTTGGTGATAGATGTAGAGAAACATATGTCAGTGGGATTGATGAGAATGGCCGTGATAATTCAACATTCTAAGTCAAATGTAGAGTTTGATTTTGCATCTATAATTGAGGAACAAATATATGAGGGCTTGTTGCAAGTTAGGAAGGCTAAGGCCCCCATTTCATTTAGGAAATATTCTTTATTGTGTCACTTAATCCTATATCAGAATGAAATGAAGTGGACTAAAAGAATGAGATTGTTTATACAAGAGAATGGAGTAAGACTCCCTATTAAAAAGTGGTGTTACATCTGGGATAGCAGATGTATAGAGTGTGATTTTGTATTCTTGTGAGATAATTTTGTTGTTAGACTGATAGGTACCCTTGGTAACCCAACATCAAGATTGCCTGAATCATTGATGAATTAATGAGCTTGCACAATATAAGCCAGACTACGGTTGTACCCATAACTATGTTGATTGGTTTCTTATGCCTCAACATAGAATTATCAGAGTATAAAGATGCAACCAAGCACCACATATCGTACCTAAGTTTCTACTTGCAAGGGTATGATTTCTGGAGTTCATGTGACAAATTCTTTGGATGGAGCATGATTTGATGAGAAATCAAAGGAAACGAACATTTTTCCCTGATTTGACAGTATTTGAAGAGTTGGCTATTGGGTGTGATATGCTAGAAGAATTGTAGAGGTTTATGAAGATCAAATATCCTCTCAGATCTAGAAAGAAGAGAGTGTGTGACCCAAAGGTTCATATCAATAGGATCAAAAGAACCTTGTTGACAAAGAGGGCCATATCACATGAATTTGACTCTGAGGAGGATGTTATAAGGAATCTGGTGTATTTTACTGGTGTAATGCAGAGCATAAAAAGATGGATAAAAATGATGAAGTGGGAGAATCAGAAAAAGGAGAAGGATAAAAGTTTCAAGGGGTTTTTCGCAGATGAACCTAACCTTATGAAAAGGATGCAAATGATTCTTGACAAATTTCATGAATTATACAAAATAGCCCAAGATGAGAGGTTGATTCCACTTACCACACCTCAAAAACCATCACATGAAGCATCCACATCATAGAAACCAACCCCATCACCTACACATCCATCCCCTCCATCTCCTACTTATGAACCACAAGATAAAAAATAGAAGATTGAGCCATTGGTTGAATACAAATCAAGTGATGATGAAGAATAAGAAGTAGTCATAGCTCTGACTGAAATGAAGGAGGTATTAGAACAACAAAAAATTCAAAAGCATCATGATCCTAAGATCAGGCTTTTAGAGGAAGGAACTGCTGAAATTCAAGAAGATGAGAGGGTAGTGGCCTCTCGAAGGTTCATCGAAGATGATAATTTTATCCATACCAATGAATTTAAGGACTTTTGGATTAAAGTAAAGATGAAACAATTTGATGAAAGGTTGAAAATCAATCTTATTGGAGCTGATGAGACAAAGCAAGTTGAGATCTAGGCTTAAACATTTGCATAATTAAAAGTTGCTAGCATTAATGTCACCCCCCAGGAGGTGAGAGAAATGGTATTGAAAAGTAATATGCTAATTATACCAGGGATAGAGCTATCTAAAGTGTTTCTTCTAGATTAGATCATAGCACAGGATGACCCCATGTTGGTAGCAAAATTTGATTCAGAAGAGGGTGTCTCAGGAAAAGGGTATAATCCTACTACCCAAACACTTGATCTATGGAAAAAAAATACACACAAGGAAGCCTCAACTCTTGGATGTAGTATAGGAATTGAGGGGGTCATCCATGGTTAGAACAATGAAAGAAAAAACTCCCACAAAGACTGCTGCTATGACCACACATTCTGCAATGTTCACCAAGGATGTACTAGAAAATATGAAAAAGAAGATTGATGAATATGAGAAGAGGTTAAAATTATCAAATGATGAGGTGAACAAGTTGTTTATTGAAAATGTATAGCTAAAATAGTAGTTGCAGTAGACCACCATAGTGAGAGGGGATGAATTAATTGTCTATCACCCACCTATCCAGGTATAGGATCCATACATACAACAAATAAACGAAGAAATTAATAAACTAAAGAAGAATAACATGGAGGATGTTAAGAATCATAGCATGTAGACTCTAAAGAGGATATTAGAGCATAGAGTTGGGATGTTAAAGGAGAAGATAAATGGGGTACATGAAAACTTCAAGAATTTGATTAAAGCTTTGGAACAAATAAACACTAACTCCCCCATCCTTGAATAGCTCCAAAAGAGATGGAAACCCACCCATCACATACTGAATACTCTATGCAAAGCTACACAAAGGGATCTAGATGCTCCATTAAGGCTCAAACCTACACAAGAAATGGTAAAGGGTGTGATTGATGAGTATAAGTATTTGGTAGATATAAGGAAGAAAGTGGAGAGTAGGAGTACATTTAACTCCATTAAATACTTCTTCAGCCCATCAATCTTCAAAGATGACAGTCAGTTAAAAGGTATGGATGAATGGAGAGAAGAATTTTATTAGATGATTCCTAAATGCTTGACACATATACTAGATGATGAGGAGATCAATCTCGACATGTTCCATACTTTGCTCAATGGGATCATCATGTTCGATAGTCAATATACAAAGTTCATTGTGGATGTTAGAAACCTCCTGGATAACAGACTCAAGTGATGAAGAAGAAGAAGAAGCATTCATAGCTCTAACTCAAGATAAAAAAAAATAGAAGATCGAGCCATTGGTTGAATATGACTCAAGTGATGAAGAAGAAGAAGAAGCATTCATATCTCTAACTAAAATGAAGGAGGTAGTAGAAAAATAGGGAAGTAAAAAGCTTCATGATCCTAAGATTAGGTTTTTAGAGGAAGGAGCTGATGAAATTCAAGAAGATGAGAGGGTAGTGGCCTCTCTAAGATTCATGGAAGATGATAATTGTATCCATACCAATAAATTTAAGTACTTTTGGATAAAAATGAAGATGAAACAATTTGATGAAAGGTTGAAAATCAATCTTATTTGACTTGATGAGTTGAAGCAAGCTGAGATCCAGGCTCAAACATTTGTAGAATTAAAATTTGATAGCATTAATGTCACCCCCCAGAGGTGAGAGAAATGGTATTGAAAAGTAATATGCTAATTATACTAGTTATGGAGTTGTCTAAAGTGTTTCTTCTAGATCAAATCATAGCACAAGATGACCCCATGTTGGTGGCATAATTTGATTCAGAAGAGGGTGTCTCAGGAACAGGGTATAATCCTACTACCCAAACACTTGCTCTATGGACAAAAAAGAAAAACACAAGGAACCCTCAATTCTTGGATGTAGAATAGAAATTGAGGGGGTCAGCCATGGTTAGAACAATGAAAGACACAACTCCCACAGAGGCTAGTACTATGACCATTCATTCTGCAATGTTCACCAAGGATGTAGTAGAAAATAGGAAAAGAAGATTGATGAATATGATAAGAGGTTAAAATTATCAAATAATGAGGTGAACAAGTTTTTTATTGAAAATGTAAGGCTAAAACAATAGTTGTAGTAGGCCACCATAGTGAGAGGGGATGAATTAATTATCTATCACCCACCTATCCAGGCAGAGGATCCACAAATACAAAAATGAAAGATGAAATTGATAAACCGAAGAAGCGTAACATGGAGGATGTTAATAATCATATCATAGAGACTGTAAAGAGGATATTAGAGCATAGAGTTGGGATGTTAAAGGAGAAGATAAATGGGGTACATGAAAAATGCAGTAATCTAATTAAAGATTTGGAACAGATAAACACTAACTCCCCCATCCTTGAAGAGCTCCAAAAGAGATGGAAACCCATCTATCACATACTAAATACTCTATGCAAAGTTACACAAAGGGATCCAGATGCTCCATCAAGGCTCAAACCTACACAAGAAATGGTAAAAGGTGTGATTGATGAGTATAAGTATTTGGTAGATATAAGGAAGAAAGTGGAGAGTAGAAGTACATTTAACTCCATTAAATACATCTTCAACCCATCAATCTTCAAAGATGACAGTTAGTTAAAAGGTAAGGATGAATGGAGAGAAGAATTTGATAAGATGATTCCTAAATGCTTGACACATATACTAGATGATGAGGAGATCAATATCGACAAGTTCCATACTTTGCTCGATGGGATCATCATGGTGGACAGTGGATATACAAAGTTTGTGGTGGATGTGAGAAACCTCCTAGATAAAAAAATGGAAGATTCATCTAACAAACTTTGTAGTTGCATAGGAATTCAAATGGCCAAGCGATCTAACAATTAATAAGTGGCAAGAAAAATACTTGGGATCTGATGAAGATTGATTATGTACATCATGAAGAGGAAAATATCATATGGTAGAATCTTTGAACAAGTCTTAGGTGACCACAGGCTTTTACTCAAAAATTAATGGATTAACACATATGTTTATGTTAGTTTCTTATGTTATGCTTAATTTCAAAATTATGTTTTGTTATCAAAAGAGATGTCCTCTAGTCTGAAGCTTGTTGCCTCTCATATATATAAGAGATAATAGAATGAAAAGAAATCATTAGATATAGGAGAAAGGAATAGGAAAATAGGGATAGATATAATGCTTACATTTCAAAAGACCATGATGAACGTATAAATTTTGAAGAAGTCAAAGGAATATATCTGCTTTTGCGGCCTAATCTTGGTATCAACATTTTGTTGGAGTCATTCAACCATTTGGTTGTCTCCATTTTAATGCTTCTTTGTTATTTAAATTGGTATATCAAGTATATATCCATTTTATCAATGCACGTTTGATGTACTTGTGTAATGTGATTAATTGGTTTCCCCAAAGGAATTAATATCTTTCTAGTCAATCATAGTACTCTGGAGGTATCATTTGGACGAATAAAAAGAAGCACATAATTAGGATTGTCAATTTGTCTCCAATTTGGTGTTATTTGTGTTCGTGCATAATTTATTTAATTGTTTCTTTCAAGTAAATATTAAAATCCTTTTGGTAAATTATAAGTAACTTGGTTGTGTTAGTTGGATAAGTAGAGTTTTTCAATCTTTTGTTTGCACCTTTATACAATTTATAAACCAATATTAGTGTGCCATACAGTTTGAGTTATTGCCAATACAAGTCACATATTCTATATCTTCATTTGAATCCATCTACCCAACAAGGCACTGGTCTTATCCATTTCATCATTTAGTTTTATCAAATCTATTTTCAAACCTTACATCTTTTAACTAAACATATTCAAAAATTTCACCTTGATATTGCTTATACAATTTATACCAAATTAGGTTTGCATCTCTCCACTTCAAATTGCCAGTGTGGATAGATTTCTCAAGTAGGAAACACATAGTTCAAGTTTGTTCCATTTGCATAGGTATACCCACCTAAGTCTGGTAGAGCCTAAAGAGAAGAAGGTTCAAGTACATCATTTGGTCTTGTACATTAGCCTAGAATGTACCAAGAGCTTTGCAACCTATTGTGGTTTCTCAACCAACATTTTTGAGAAGTAACACAACCCTCAATCCTATACCTTAAACCCTAAACCCTACACCCTCAACCCTCATCCTTATACCTTATACCTAGAGCTTATACACTAAACCCTAAACATTAGCCCTCAACCCTTAACCCTATAATTAAACTGTAAACCCTACAATAAACCTTGTCCCCTAAACCTTGAACCCTAAACCCTAAACCATCAACCTTTAACCCAATACCTTCAACCCTATACCTAATATTTTACACCCTAATCCTTATACCCTATATACTTGTGGACAATGATTTTGGATTGCCCAATTGCTCTAAGCTCCTTCTAGGGTTTTTCACCTAAAAGGAGAGAGAGATGGGGTTCAAAATGCAAATTTCTACAATCAAGATTAATGTACATGAGATGTAATATGTCTAATTATGATGTACTAATGCACTTATCTAAAAATAAAATGATCTAATGATGCAAAACCTAAGAAATGCAAAGTATTAGAAAACACATTGTGATATGCAAAAACACCTAAAAGTGCAAGTAAAGGATGAAAAAACTAAACAGGACTAGAGAGGTGCACCTTGAATTTGAAGTCTGATGTGGAGAGATTTTGGAATACTAAAATATTGACTGAAAATGTTGACTGAGACACTTACACCAAGTTGGGTGACTTAGTCCCAGTTTCAAGGAAAACTTGTCAGAACATGAATCTGCCAAATGGGTATCTAAAAATGTAGAAACTACTTTTCAGACCAGGAAGTGGGACTAATTTGTCACTAGTGGTTATTTAGTCCAACTATAGATTCTGAGAATCTCGAGATAGAATCTTGTAGCTTCGGATCTGCAGTTGCCTTTTCTGATAGGTGACTACTCTCAATTCTACATAAAATGGGGTAAAAAGTATCTCCAAGCATGAATTAGGGTTATGTTGACTTGAGTGACTTTGATGACTTATTGACCACTTTTCAACACCTTTTTCTTTGAAAAATCTCCCTACAAAGTCTACAAACACACATGCAAAGAGGGAAAAAATGGTTAAGGGTTAGAGTATAGGGGTTTGCCTTGGTCAAACCCCACGTTCATAATCAAACCCTATGAAATGAAATGAAATGGAAAGAGAATGATAAATAAACAACACACAATTTCATAAACTCACCAAACCCTTGATGTAGAAATATGAAGATATGCAATGAAGTGCTCCAATGGATGACTTGATTATGCTTAGATTGATTGAATGCTTGAGAGATTGAATGCTTAATAATTATGAGAGTGCAAGAGACTAGGAGATTGTAGGAGATGAAAAATGAGGAGAAAAACCCTTTTTTATACATGATTTTACCAAAATTTCTTGAAATTAACACATCATGAGCTGACCTCAAGGCTCAGAGGATGAAATCCCACTAGAAATTTGAAATAATTTTGAGTTTTGTGCAAAAAATGACTAAGTTTCCCCTATTGGCGACTTAGTCCCACTTAAGTAAATTAAGTGGGTGTCAAGAATTAAAGGGTATTAAATTTTTTCCAATGGGAATATACTCAAAAACACACTTAAGGGGGGGATGAAAAGTGTATTAACAGGTCATTTAAACATGAGAAAGTGTTGAATTAGTGATAACAAGTCTAGAAAAGCGTGAAAGTGGGTTACAACACTTTACAACACTTTGAAATAAGACTTGATAAGTGATAAAAAGAGGTTAGTTAGGTGAATTATGATGAAAGGGTCCTAGAAAAGTGTGAAAGTGGGTTACAACACTTCACAACACTTTTACAAGACATCCTAGAAGTCTCAATGATTCACTAGTATCCAAGACCTAATGTG
Source organism: Sequoia sempervirens (assembly GCA_007258455.2). Classification (NCBI taxonomy): domain Eukaryota; kingdom Viridiplantae; phylum Streptophyta; class Pinopsida; order Cupressales; family Cupressaceae; genus Sequoia; species Sequoia sempervirens. The sequence goes on along the minus strand of VDFB02271358.1, from coordinate 330,116,769 downwards.
AATGTGTTGACCACATTACAACATTAAATCTAGTAAAATCAAGCCAAAGTCCACTAGGAGGGCTTGAACATGAGCAAAAGTAGAAGGATTAATTTTTTTGTTTCCATAGTTAGCCCCCACTTTTTTGAGAGGATGAACTTACTTCAAACTCGCCCTAAAGTAGCCAATCATGCAACCAAGAAAGATTCAAATGCAATAATGCTTGATAAGGTGAGATAATGATAATCAAGAGGGATGATCAAGCCCCCAAGATCACGATCCCATGGAAAATCAAACATGAATGCAAAGGAACACCCATGATGATGAGAAATGATGGAAGAAAGCTTTGATCATCTTTCCAACTTGTTGTGGATTAGATCTAAGCTATTTTTTTGAAATAAGAAATGTGTACTCACTCTAGGGCGACAAAACTCATGGTTGTCCACTGGATGAGAAGGCCCAAGTATACTCTCTCTGGGGCCATGAAACTTCTAGTTGTTTGGGAGGTGTGAAATCCACCACATACTCACTTTGGGGCCATGAAACTTTTGGTTGTCTGTGGGGTGAGAAATACTGAAAGGTGGCTCTAGGGAAAGTCATTCCTCAGAATGGGCTTCCCACTCAACCATATCAAAGTTATACCTCCTAATAAATTTAATAAGGTGTGCCATAAAGACAATGTCATTTCATGCTTTATGAGACAAGCAAATCTTTTTATGCTTAGAACTCATGAACAAATGCAATGATACCACATGCATGCAAGTTGTGTTATGCAAGGTTTCCATGTAAATGTAAAATTTAACATGAAAAATATGTTCAAATGATTATTTTTTAGATCATGCGAGGTCTATAACTTAGGGAGCATTGTGTCTAATGTTTTCAAGAGAGTATAGATCAAAGAATAGAATATTCACAACTTAGGGGATGTACTACATCGCATCAAGCCATCAAGAGGAATGTAATATGCTAAGATAGATCACACTCATGAAGTACATCATACCCAATGTCATTCACAAAGTGACAAACACATTGTATGAAGTAACAAGGCTACCCTAAGAACCAAGAGAAATGAAAATGAATAATGTCAATGTATGCCCCCACTTTAAAGGAATTTCTACACATCGTTCTATGAGCAATTACTTTAAAGTAGAAAAATGAAAAATGCAAAAAGAAACAAGACATGAGAGCCAACTTGGAAAGCCCCTATGCCAAGTCATATATTTTTGAGTAAGGTTGCTTCATGTGAAGGAAAAAGGAACAAAAGAAAGAGGGGTTTCCCCCAAAAGGAACACATTAAACACATAAGGGATCTATGGATTTGGGATTAGTATGTTAATTGCTGCAATGTTTGTATTAAGGATCTCAGAGCTGCCATCATTCTCTGAATACATAGAACTGAAAGTATGGCACAAAGAGAGCGAAAACAAAAGAAAAATAAAGTCTATTTTAGGTCAACATGGAAGAGACATTGTGGTCTCAATGCTTTGTATCATCCCCAAAAGGAAAACACAAGTGAAAAGGAAAAAGAAAAGGAAAAAGGAAATGAAAAATATTTTGGGTCAACATGAAGGAGACATTTCAGTCTCAATGCCTTGCATCATCCCCAAAAGGAAAAACACAAAACAAAGGAAAAAAGAAAATAAAAGAACCTTTTGGCTCAGAATGGAAGAGACACAAGGTGTCTCAATGCTTTGCGTCATCCCAAAAAGGAAACACACAAAACAAAGGCAAATAGGCAATGTATGACGTATAGAAGAATAGAGGTACAAATAAAGGAAGTGCACAAAGAGAGAGAGAAAATCAAACATCACATTACAGGGGAACACGATACACACAAGAAGAAAACACAAATGAAAGAAAAAAAATGAAAAATTCTAGCAAGGTGAATGCAAATCAACCATCTAACAGGTCATCTACCTCCCAATCATGTTCAGTGTATTGCAAGGTCGGTTGACTGTCTAATAGGGGAATTGCAAGTGCCGAACTAGGGGAAGTGCCAAGTTCTTCACTTGGTGTGAGATATTTATCATTTAAGCTAATGGAAGATGAAAATAAATAATTTAGATCATTATGCACCTCTTCATCTATTTTAGATATCTCATCATCATCATCATCATCAAGATTAACCACAACAGGAGGATAGATGGTAATTTCCAATGAAGGATGTATCAAGAGTTGTGGTTATGGTATCAGATCATTTTTTTGTGATGGTTGTAATGTACTATCTTGTGGCAGGTCAGGCGAAGGGGGGTGGTTAGATATTTCTTCTATCAAAGGCAAAGGTTTATTTTCTTTGTTGTTTTCAATTTGCATTTGACAAGCAAGGAGGCGACAATGATGCCTACGCTCCCTAGCACTGTGGCTTCGTTTGATTCTATTTTAAAGTTGTTGAGGTGTAAGAGTGGGTTGATCCACCAAAGGAAATTTTTCTTCTTGATGAGGAGGTATGGAAGGAACCAAAGGAGATGGGTCAATCACTTTCTCTTTTACTTTATATACTTGTTTAATGAAAGGAGGCATAATGGGGTTGGTTTCATTATCTCATGGATGCTTGGATGAAGAAGGGGAAGTGTTTAGTGTTGGTTGATCTAAGTTTTTTGGTTCAGGTTTATTGAAGCATTGCCTCATCAAGGATAGGGATGTTGGAAGTGGATGGGGATTGGTTACCGGGGGACAATTCAACAATTTTCTTTGCTTTAAACTTTTAATAAGCAATGAAAAAGAAATCTTTGTGAGGTGTGATGGGCTCCATGGGTTCTAGCCAAAATTATTCTAAGGAGAAGTATCCTTTAGAAGACAAAGGGTTAAAGCAACTATGGTGAATGGTGAATATGTCATTGTCATGTAGAAACTTTAAACATTTTTGTATGACTGAAGGGACAACTTTCATCAAGCAAAGCCATTGATGACCTAGCCATAGATGAAACTGATCCAATTGTGGAATGATAGAGAATGTAACATCCATTGTCTTAGGTCCTATTTGTAATGGAAGAATGATCGATCCAGTCGTAGGGAACATGAAACCATTATGTGATTTTATCCATGCTCTTGGTTAATCATAGTTATCTTGATAAAGTTTATGTAATACGAAAAATTCCTCAGTGATCACATTCTCACCACAGGTGGGATCTATGAGTATCCCATTAGTGGGCTTATTATAAATACATCTGGCTATGTAGAGAGGGGCATCGAGAAGATTCAAAAGAATATCTTTAGATGTGAAAGTAATATCAAGATTTTTCTTAGGTTGGCCCTTATGAGGGACGACGTTTATTGCTCCTACCATTTCATCCATAGGATTAATAGAGGGTGTATGTGGAATAGGATCAGGATGTTCAATCTCTTTATGAACAATCATCACATCATTTTTTTTAGTTTCACTGGCTTTGACGAATGAGACGTTATGTTTAGGCATGGGTATGTGCAGGATGATGATGGGCCAAAAAGTGACGATATGATGGGTATGTGTAGGGTATGTGGTTGACGACTTTTTTTTACCCAAAATTGATGAAACGAAAAGGGTTTTTAAAGGAGATTCTCAACTTTCCACCAATATAAATTATGCTTTACTTTGAATTTAATAAATAATTATTATTCATTTTCTATTTGAATTATGACTAAAGTCTGATTGATAGGCTGATTGAAAAACATCCATAGCTTTCAAACAACATCACATTTTTTGAAACCAAACATGTATCACATTCTATGCTTTGCATACTATAGGATTTAAAAATGAATTTCATGAAATTTTGACCAAGTTAAGGTGGTCGACATACAAGTTTTAATATTTTTAAAAAGTTGTAATAAAAAATTCATAATTAATTATTTACTTGGAAAAAAATTATAAAAAAAAATGCATCAAATTGAGACATGAGTCCTCTACTTATATCTAAAATCTTATAAAACAATATTATCATTTTATTGTGGTTAGGGTGGTCAAATAGACACCTACTTCTTATTTTTTCCCTGAAATTTAAGTACGACTACATTGAAATTTCAAATTTTCACCAAATACATTTTTTTAAACTATAGTTTTGTTTTTAAATAAACCTAGTAGTTTACAAACTATATTCAATTTTCTATAGATTCTATTCTTACATATTTTTGAAATAATATAGATAACTTATTCAAATTTTTACGTCAAGTTGCCTAACTCTGATTTTTTTGAATTTTTTGCCACTTAAGTGCCTGTTTTTTCCATAATGATCCTGCACATACCCGCATGGGATTGGTAAAAATTTGCAAATTTTGATTAGGTGGGGCAACAGACATATTGCCTTTTTCATTAGCATTTGAAACACATAGATGACCAAAATCAATGAGGTATTGCACTATGTGTTTAAGACACTTACATTGTTCTATTTGATGTCCATTTTGTCTATGATAATGGCAATAAGCATTAGGTTGAAAGGTTGGAGGCAAAGGTTTGGTTGTATCTAATGGTTTAACAAGAGGTAAAGAGATCATTTTTTGTTGTATATGTTGGGTCATGGTGTTATGAAGAGTTTCTATTAATGGCATAAACTGTCATTTTGGATCTCTGTAACCATAAGGTATTGCGGCTTTATCATCTACTACTTGGTTGTTGATGGGTTGAGATGATTTTTGAGGAGGTGGATTGAACTATATGAAGCCTTTGTTTAGTTTTATAAAGTTTTGTGAGTTTTTTTGGTTACTCTGTTCAGATTTCTTAGCTCGGCTAGAAGTGGATTTTGCATCACGACTAGTAATTGAGTTGTGATAGTCACAAAGGATTGTGCACAAATGCATGAAAGCAGGAAATTTCATCATGGTCAATTTATCTTGAATGTGAGTTTGCAATTTTTTGATAAACATATTTTGGAGATGTGAATTAAGAATCTTGACATCTACTTGAGCATACAATAACTGATAGCGTGAAATGAAATCAGTGACTTTTTCATCCGCATTTTGTTTACATCTCATTAAATCAGCCATTATCTTTTTAGGAGTCATATGGACTTGGAAATGACTTATAAAGGCATCAACAAGTTCATTAAATGATCGAATTGAATGATTGGGTAAGTTTTAAAACCACTCCAAGGTAGTTTCTTTTAGAGTCCTAGGAAATAGTTTGGCTAACAGTTTATCGTCAAGGACAAAATCACTGCATAAGGCTATATAGGCATTGACATGATTAGTAGGGTCTCCTTTACCTCCATACTTCTCAAACCTAGGAATCTCAATTCCTTGTGGAATCAATGTTCTTAATATTTCAAAAGATAATGGGCTACTATGGAAATAGTAGGTGGGTGGTGTGGTTTGGTTTTGGTTTATGGTAGATATTTGTTGTTGCATGGAAGAAACAGTTTGGAAGAGTTGTGTAATGAGAGGGTCAGTGTAAGTGGTATGAGGTGGAAGAGAGAATGGTGATGGAGTGTATGTAATGTTAGGACAAGTGAAGGGGACACTAATAGGGGTGAAGGTGGTGGAGGAGGGAACATTCGATGCCACAAAAGAACTAGGAATGCTAGTTGGAATAGTGAAAGGAGTCACATTACTAACTTGTTGCATGGTTGTTTTCACTTGAGGAGTGGTATAGGTAGGTATGGATGCTACAGTGGAAGGGGGAGGAATGTGAGATCCTCCTTGGCTAACCAGAGTGTTTGTTGTGCTAGTGGAAGAAGCATGTTTTTGGTATATCTCAACAATTTGTTTCATGACATCTAAGCCCTCATCACTTTCAAGCATTCAATTGATGTTGTCTATAGCAGGAATTGCATTGGTTGAAATGTTTTCAAGACATAAGTTTTGTTGCAAATGTCCTAAACCCTCATGAATGTTAATGACTTTATCTTGCGAAATGGAATTAGGTTGTGTGTCAACATGCATTGTATGTGAAGGTAAAGGTGTACTAGTGGTAGTATCCATGCCTAATGCACCATTGTCCATACTAGGAGTAGGAGATCGAGACAACCCAAGGTCCATAGCATGTGTGTCATCACAGGATGACACAAGTTAGAAACTTATTCTCTCTAAAGTATTATCAATAGGGCACCAAACACTCATAAAAATACCACAAGAGGTGGGGTGGATGTAAATGCAATGGAATATATGACTAATAAAATGCAAATAATAGGAATTCTATAAATTGAAATAGGAATGCAATACTAGAAAATAGAAAGCAGAAAATACCTAGAAAATACTAGGAATCATGGTGCAAAAGGTGCAGGTGGACTAAGTCACCCAGTGTGGCGAATTAGTCCCAGTGATGATTTATTGGAATTTTTCAGAAATTTTGAATGCAATTTGATGTCTTTCAGATGCACAGATGCAAATATAGTATGAAATGCAAAATTTTTGTTGTTTTACAATGCAAAAATGCAAGCTATTTGAGCTTTTAACTAATGCAATTTTGAAAACCCTAGGATGTAGTTTAAACAATACAATACCTAATGCAATGTTAATGCAAATGGAACCTAGGATGCACTTGATATCAGAAGTAAATATATTCAAAAATGAGGATTCACCAAAATGTGGACAATGATTTTAGATTGCCCAACTCCTCTAAGCTCCTTCTAGGGTTTTTCACCTAAAAGGAGAAAGAGATGGGGACCAAAATGTAAATGTCTACACTCAATATTAATGTAAATGAGATGTAATATGTCTAATTATGATGTACTAATTTACAAATCTGAAAATAAAATGATCTAATGATGCAAAACATAAGAAATGCAAAGTGTTGGAAAACACACTATGATATGCAAAAGCACTAAAAAATGCACTTGTAAAGGATGAAATAATTAAATGGGACTAGAGAGTGTTGTGCAGCTTTTTGCACACACACCCCATTGAAAGTAGGGACCCTCTCTCGCTTTTGATTTTTGGTGCTTTGGCCCTTTGGTTTTGAGATTTGGCTACTTTGATATGTGCTTGAATGATTACCTTGTCCATGCAAGTACCCCTTCTGAAGAAACACTTTGAGAATCTTGAGTATTGAGGTTTATTTTAGGTTTTTATTGGTTTTTCAAGAAAATTCCCTTTGGGCAGAATTCCTCAAAAGCTTTGAAAACATGACGAAGGCTAGTTTGTATTATTCTCAAAAATTCTAGGACTTCGCATAATTCCATTTTCCTTGGATTTTCCTGAAATTTCGTCATGCATTCAGATCTGCGAGCCTGCTATCTTTTTGTCACATTTATGCCTCTTGTATGATTCTACAGCTTGATTTTTTTGGGTTTAAATGGATTTATGCTAGAATTTTAGTCATTTTCTTTACTGAAGATTTGAGGAGACTTGATTTCAAATTTCCCCTATTGAGTCTTGCATTCGAGCTATGATTGTTTGCTTTGGTCTGATTTTTCTTGTTGATTGCTTGCATTTGCTTGGAATTCAGGGTTTCTTGCTAGTTGTTGCTATTTTGATTACTTATCTCTCATGGTATATTCATACAACCTTCTCTTTTAGTTGATGAATTTGAATTGCTTCATGGTTTGCATGTGTATGCCTTGAGTCGGGATTTTGATGTGACATGGTTCGATAGCAGAGCTAGGGTTACTAGTGTTGATTTGATGCTCATCCTTATGCTTCATGTTACCTTTCATGTGGCTCAATTGTGACTTAGTATGGTTAGCCATTGCTCGAATTGATCTCTTGTTTGGATTTCATGCTCCATGAACTGAGTTATGGTTTAACCTAGCAATCCCTAACCTTCGGTGAAATCATGTCCTAGGCGAGTTGGGATCATTCTTTATCATTAAAATCTGGTAGTTGCCTTGTCTTAGTGAGGTTTAGACGGAGTTTCTAGAAGGATTGGTAGAATGGAAGAGTGGGTCAGCAGCCAAGCTATTCTTTCATCGCAATATATTAGGGTTTCCCATTTGAAAATTGTTGCTTGCATTGATTGAGTCATACTTTGAAGAATTGAAAATATGGACTATTTATTTTTGCAATCAAAGTGAATTGAATCTAGGATTGAATCCCAAGTTCTTAATCATTTGATCGATCTAGGGGAAATCCTGATGAAGTCAAAGATTTCAAGTTTTCGATCGCTTCATGGATTTCCTTCGCTTTCAAAATTTCTTGATTTTCCATCAATCCATTATTTTCCTGGAAATGTGTTCAAAACATGAAATTACATTGATTTTGTAGAATTCTGCTTCCTTTGTATTTTCCCGAAAATCCATTATTCAATATTTTTTCTAAAATGTGCTTAGACTTTCCATTTTCTCATATTTTTGTTCCCAGTGGAATTCCCCGAAAACCTATTGAAAACGAAGAACTTAGAGATAGCATGAGTTATTAGCTAATGATTTTGCATCAAGTGATTAATTTGAACAATTTGGGAATGTGTCATGCTATTGCTTAATTGATGATGATGATTGAATGATTTATGGGGCTGTATTGTGCTTACTTCACTAAATTCCACTTGGCTTGGAATTTCCCAAAATTCCTCTCCGGCCTGAATTTAGTGAAGGGATAAAAAACCTGAAATTTGAAAGGAGTAACCTAAATGATGTTTTAGGGGATTTTGTTCATCATGAGGATTTTTTTGAGGATGAATATATATTCTATGATGGACTAACTTGGATTTTCATGCTGTGAGGGATCTTTATTCTTTTCTTTTTTTGTTTTTCTAAATGCAAGTTGAATCAAGCAAAGCTATTGTGGGAGGAAGTAGGAGCAGGGTGATGGATCCTAGTGATGAGGGGGGTTTTGTCTTAGAGGCCGAAAAGATTAAACTGGACATGAAAAGCAAGATACCTAAGAGCAAGTTGGATTCCATCTGGTCAAAGGTAATGAGCACTAATGTTGGGAAATGGGATTATAAAGAGTTTAAGGAAAGAATGTTAGTAGAGAATCCTTCCCTATTGGCAAGAAGATTGGTGAGCTCTGGGTTGGATCATGTGGTTGGTTTCCCTCCTGCGGTGCAATGTTATGAATTGGTACTAGAATGCGCTAGGCATTATGATCTAGGAACATAAAGGATAATTAGTCCACAGGGTAGGGTGCTTGGTAATTTCTCTCTTGTCTTAGTGGCTCAAACATTTGATATGCCAGATAGATCTCATGTGGTTAGTTTTGATCTTGACATAGCCAAGAAACATTATGCAGATGATACAAATAAGGCTTTGCAAGTTATCAATTCTTGGTTGGAAAAACCTAAGCCACACTTCTCCAAGTTTCCTAAGCAATTGCATAGAGCCAAGTTCAAATTAGAGTAGTATGATGCAATCACTCTCCTCAGCAGAGTGATGGGTTTGAATATTGGAGGAATATTTGAAAGTTGGATGTTTTACATCATAGTGAGAATGAAGCAAAAAGTTTACTATGATTGACCGGGTGTCATCAACACCATGATCCATGAACAATTGTGTAATGTTTTATAGACCAAGATTTTCATAATGACATCTTACTTGGTCTATGCCTTGGCAAGGTTTCACCCATACAAAGGACTGAGTACAAGGGGGACTTTTGGCCAAGATGTTATCTATGAGGTGTATCCCCAGCTGCACTTGGGTAACTCAAGCTACAATAGGGTGAATGATGCATTCACCATGTATGTGACAAGATTGCTACAAGGAGTAGAACATGTAAGGATTTTTGATGTAGCCAAGGAATTAATATAGAAGTATGGGGCATGGTTTATTCATTTTCCTAACTTCTCATATATTAGGATTGATGGGTGCTAGAGGGCTCCTTATAGATTTCCAAGATATCCAATAGACCACATCATACTCTTGGAAGTTACTAGGAAAATTTCAGCCTTTGATGACATTGTAAAGAAGGACATGCATAAAAATAGCCTGGGAGGCGACTTTCCATTGAGCATAGGAGTTAATGAAGTCTACCCTTCTTTGATCATAACACACTCTTCTGAGGAAGAAATGAGCACTCTAGGTCTAGAATTTCACTCCAAGAGGCCTAGGTTTGATAAGACAAGAGGAGAAAAAAAGAAAGCTAGTAGGGACTTCAAACATAAAGATGACATTAAAGATTATTAGGAAAACTATAAAGATGAGTTTGAGGTCTGAAGGAAGAAATTTTCCAGGTTTCCAGCCAATTTAATCAGATTGTACAACATCAAGGCTATACCTGACCAACATCATGATGATGGGGAGGTAATTCAAATCCATGACTATGATTCAATCAAGGACAAGCCAATAAGTGAAGTTGATTGGTTAGAAAAAGAGAAAACTGAATTGGAGCAAATCAATGCTCCTGTGATCAAATATACAAAGTTGTGGCTCAAGCATAAGATTTGGGAACTAGATAATAAAGGGAAGTAGTATACATATGATTTGATGGGAAATCTGGAATCCCAATCTACCTTTGAGGAAGATGAGAAAGATTCAAAAGGCAAGGAAAAGGTGGATTCTCCCTTCAAAATCAAGATTAAAGGAGTTCAAGCAGAGACTAAGAAAGAAAAGAAAAGGAAGCCCAGTGCTAAATGGAGGAACATTTCCTCTAAGGAGAAGTCATTTTCTCAGGAGGAGCGTAAAGAAGAGGAAGAAAATGATAGTCTCCCTATACCCAAAAGGAGAAGAATGCAAGAATTTCAAGAAAACAAAATGGGCAACCCAAGGGAGAAAAGAGAGCAGGCCCTCAAATTATGAATGTGAAAAGTTTTGGGGATAGGACACAAGTCTATGATAGAAGATCAAGAACTCCCTCTCCAAAGGACAGTGTACCAAAAGAGAAGGTCTCCATAGCCTTCATCATTGTGGAACAATAGGGAGATTCCCCTCCTCTTCATGAGTCACATGATGAACAACATGGGTCCAAAGATGTAGAGGATAGTGACCATCAAGATGAGGATGTAGGTGGATTCTGTTAGCTCTCAAAAACACAGGTTTAAATCACAAGAGGTTTCCAAGCTCTCACAACATTTCAGGGTAACAGACAAGGCCAAATGATTTGAGCCTTCTTCTCTTTAGGTGCTGCTAGACCTAGGTGGGTATACCTATTAGAATAAAGCAAACTTGACCTTCTGTTCATTTCCTAAAGCAATTTACCCACACTGGAAAATGGGATTGGATAAATGAGTTTTATTTTGGTATAAATTGTATAAGCAATATCAAGGGTAAAATCTAATGTGTTCATATGAAAAAAAAGAATGAAACTAAATAGTGGAATAGTAGAGACTAGTGCCTTATTGGGTGCACTGAGTCAAATGAAAATATGAAATGGGTAACTTCTTTCTAGCAGAAACTCAAATTGTTTGGCATATAGGTTTAAGTTTATAACTTGTATAAACATGTAGGAATGTGATTACCAAGCTCTTCTTAATGATCCAAATGAGATTCGCTAATTAATATGATTGACTAAAAGGATTTAATCTCTCCTTCAAAGAACCAATTAATCCAACCATAAGGATACAAGGGTGCACTGATAAACTAAAAAATATCCTTGATATATCAGTTTAAATAACTAGAAAACATCAACCTTGGAGACAACTTCAGCAATACTTTCAATTAACACAACAAATAATTGATACCAAAAAAATGTCACCACATCAAATGAATTCAATTGAAATCTCCATTGTTTCAAACATGCAACATAGTCTCAAAATTGTAAACATTTTGTATCCTACTATATTTTTTTTTCCATCTCTCCTCTTTTTCTCGCTATCAAAAATGGGTATTTATATATTGCCCACATGAAAAGTCACGTCCATTCACATTCACATCTATGGTGATCCATTTGTTCAGGCCTTTTCCATGTTCATTAGACACCCGCTATGATGTCTTGTTGCTTCCCCGACACTCCAAGTCTCTCTAACTATCAATAGATCATATATCGCTAGGTAGTCTTACTGTTACATCAATATTACGAGTCTCCCCAACAATCTGTGCCTTCAGTTTTGAGTATCACTGTGACTTTAGGGGTCAGCAAACATTCCTCTGACTACTCAGGTCTTACCGAGATGTTTCCTTCAGTTTTCTTTCTGATCGTTGAGACATAATAGTTTCTTGTTGATGGAACTTCATTCAGCATGAGCTTCCTATCTCTTTCCAATGATGCTAGTCTCGCCAATGATAAAACATACCTCCAAGTCCTAAGTTAATCTTGTCGGTGTGACATAGGGGATCGATAGGACTCCATAAGCTCATCCTGATGACAACGATAGAATCCACTCTTGCTTTATCAGAGAGACCAAAACAATGCTCCAGGACATCACACCGACGACTTAAGTCTAGCCGATATAGTTCTTTGTACTTCATCGATATGACACATATAGGCTCGTTATGACTTATACCGATGAAGACTTTCTTGCCAATATGTCTCTATGTCTTTGATTGGTAAGACAAAAATATACTCAATATGACTCACCCTGATGCATATTGTCTTGCTACTAGGATCTTTCTTTCACTGAGACTATGAATTGTGTCTTCCCAACGTGTATTACAAAATGAAATATTATCAGTAAGACAATCCTAATCTCCTACTGATAGACTGCAAAAAGACATATGTTAGCATAAAATGCTTTATGGATCGGTGAGACCTGTCTCGTGTTACGCCGATATGGTTTATACATTGAAGTACTCAGGGTTAGATGAATTGTATGGGACCACATGACAGAATATGGGAAAATATGTTATGAAAATCAGATTCATGTGCTTATGGCATGGACTTCTTAGCAAACTTATGGGTACAGACAGCCATAAAATTTTCAAAATTTTATAGTTCTAATAGTGGCTCCATCTGGGGATGAATATTGTGAGATCAAGGATCCAGATTTCTGGGTGAGCAGACCAAACTTTCAAGGTTATGGACCAGTGAGCATGATGGAATAAATGGAAATGGAGATGAACATGACCCTATAATACTGTACATGGAAAGATTTATTTAAAATGAAGAAATTTCAGGATTGTCCATGCACTGGCAACCCTTAATCCTCTGTATTCCTTTGGCAAAAAAATTAGACTTCATTTCGGTAATTGATGGCTCCAGGCCACCCAAAAGAAAGGCCCATACTTTCCTCTATCATAAATTTTACTCTGATTTGAGATCAGTGAACTTCTCTTGAAAGTATTCATGTCATCCTCATTGCTACTCTTGTTGTCATAAAGATACTTGCAACTCTTTCCCCCATTCTGATCTGGGTCCTGCATCATGAAATGATATCCCTGCTGATTTGAAAACTGAAAAAAATTCTTTATTCATCATATAACTGAGATTAATCTGCACAAGGAATTTGCAATCATAATGCAACCAAGGAATACAACTTTCATGTACATAAGGAGGGAAAAAATCATGATCATCTGTGTCACTCATCTCAAGATTCAAATGCTTCTCACACAAATCTAAATGCTCTGTCATATCAACACTGTTTGAGACAAAAAAATTTGAAACCTTTTGCACCTCTTCCATATCACTATTTGGAGACGACACTGAATTATGACTCATATCTTCAATATCATGCATATCTAAACCAATCAAGGTTCGACTCCTATCATCCTTGGTATTGAAATAAATGTCTTCTCCACATGAGTTAGAAATTTCTAAATCACATACCTCTTCTTGAATGGATATAGATTTTTGATCAACTTCAAAGGTTTCTTGATCATTTCGATAAATGCACTGGGAGTCATATGAATCATTGCAAAAATTACTTTCACTGTCAAAACAAATGTAGGTCGAACACAAGACTTCAGAATCACCCTTGTGTGCACATCTCTGGCATTCAAGATTTAGTAAATCGAAAATTTTCTCACTGTTGAGTGAACATGTTTCTTCTTCCATATCTTCCACTATTTATCCTCTTCTTGATCCCCATAAGAGCTGAAAATATCTCCTTGTTGTAGATCATGATTCACATGATTGTCCTCAAACTCTTCCTCATTGTGGAATGATACATCCTCATCATGGAGTGGATTCAAAAATATAGAGAAATCATTCTCTTTATTATCAACTATGTCCCTATAGTTCTTAGCTACAGTTGTAGGTGTTATTTGTTCACTATCAAATGGACCTGCATTTTCCATTGCTTCTTCTTGATCACCACAAGAACTGCAAGAATCACCCCATTGTAAGTCAAAATCCACAAGTTCATCTTCACAATTTGAATATTCATTGGATCCCTCATAACATGTACTGCTTTACCCATCACAATCTGTTATGCAAAAGATATCTCTTGTATCTTCATCTTCATCATGTAGGCTATCATATGAATCATTCTAACCTGCACATGTCTCATCTTCTATTGGTTGCATTGTTTGATCAATTTCTCTATACTCATCATAAATACAACTATTAGATTCAACATTGATAGTGTTCTCATACCTTATCCTCTCCATGGCATCAATAAATTTATTCACTCGATCAAAAGCATGTTGTATTGATGATTTTGGCCAATAAGCTGATTTAGGTTTCCAAACTTTTATGAACTGTGCAACAAAAAAGGGTCTTTTAGGCTTACAATTAGGAGGTAATTGCATACAGATATTTATCATCCTATTGTATAGAGAGCTTTTATCTTCTCCTCCATTTCTCCTTATGTTAAGAAATGCATCAAAGGGGTAAATTACACATTCTGATTCTACGATGGAATCTTGGCTTTGAGTATGTACGTATTCATCTTCCTCCTCCTCAAGCTGTTGACTTGGATATACATTTTGTTGCAAGTTTTGATTGGCACCTTCATATGGGCTAGAATTGTGTTGATCATATTTATAGTCTTGATAGCTTACCAGCCTTTGTCCAGGAGGGACTGGACAAGCATTTACTTGCTTTGATGGTTGTGGTGAATGAATGTTCTATTGTGCATGATATGCATTGCTTCCATTGTGAATATTCCCAAGTGTATTATGAGGCGCTTGAGGGGTCAAATTCCTATTTGCACTTGTGTATTCATTCTTATTGCAGAATTCTCTTGATTGTAATAGTTGTTGTTTCAATTGTAGTGTTTCTTTGTCCAATTGCAGCCATTACTTTTTCAATTCTTTAATTTCTCTTATCAACTACTGCATTCTAAAATATTCTTTTGTTCCATACACAAATTGTCTATCCATTCTTCATCAAGTTTTTACCAAAGTCACCACCTACTTTTCCAAAAGTAGGAAAATGATTCTTTTAAAATTATTTTTTTATTCACCCCAACGGAATCACTTTTTTCTGAAACTTCTCAAATTATGAATCTTTCTTCAATGACTCTATATGATGATCTTCAACTGGATATCCTGTAAATGATTTCCCCAGCTGAGTCGCCAATTTGTTAGCTCTTAAAAATGTAGGTTTGAACAACGAGAGGTTGCCAAGCTCTCACAACATTTTAGGGTAACAAACAAGGCCAAATAATTTGAACCTTCTTCTCTTTAGGTTCTGCTAGACCTAGGTGGGTATACCTATTTGAATAAAGTAGACTTTACCTTATGTTCATTTCCTAAAGCAATTTTTCCACGCTAGAAAATGGGAGTGGATAAATGAGTTTTATTTTGGTATAAATTGTATAAGCAATATCAAGGCTAAAATCTAATGTTTTCATATGAAAAAAATGAATGAAACTAAATAGTGGAATAGTAGAGACTAGTTCCTTATTGGGCGTACAGAGTGAAATGAAAATATGAAATGGGTAACTTCTTTCTAGTAGAAACTCAAATTGTTTGGCATATAGGTTTAAGTTTATAACTTGTATAAACATGCAAGAATGTGATTACCAAGCTCTTCTTAATGATCCAAATGAGATTCACTAATTACTATGATTGACTAAAAGGATTTAATCTCTCCTTGAAAGAACCAATTAATCCAACCATATAGATACAACAAGTGTGCACTGATAAACTAAAAAATATCCTTGATATATCAATTTAAATAACTAGAAAACATCAACCTTGGAGACAACTTTAGCAATAATTTAAATTAACACAACAAACAATTGATACCAGAAAAATGTCACCACATCAAATGAATTCAATTGAAATCTCTATTGTTTCAAACATGCAACACAATCTTAAAATTGTAAACATTTTGTATCCTACTGTATTTTTTTTTCCGTCTCTCATCTTTTTCTCGCTGTCAAAAATGGGTATTTATATATTGGCCACATGAAAATTCGCATCCATTTGCATTCACATCTATGGTTATCCATTTGTTAGGGCCTTTTCCATGTTCATTAGACACCCGCTATGATGTCCTACCACTTCCCCAACACTCCAAGTCTCTTTGACTATCAACAAATCATATATCGCTAGGTAGTCCTGCAGTTACACCGATATTACAAGTCTCCTTGACACTTTATGCCTTCAATTTCGAGTATCGCTATGACTTTAGGGGTTGGCAAACATTCCTTCGACTACTCAAGTCTTACTGAGATGTTTCCTTCAGTTTTCATTCTAATCGCCGAGACATAATAGTTTCTTTCTGATGGAACTTCATTTGGCATGAGCTTCTAGTCTCTCTTCAATGATGCCAGTCTCGCCGATGATCAAACATATTTCCAAGTCCTAATGTCATCTTGTCGATGTGACATAGGGGATCGATAGGACTCCATAAGTTCATCCTGATGACAACGACATAATCCACTCTTTCTTTATCGGCGAGACCAAATGAATGCTCTAGGAAATCACACCGACGACTTAAGTCTGGTCGATATAGTTCTTTGTACTTCATCAGTATGACACATATAGGCTCATTATGACTTATACTGATGAATATTTTCTTGTCGATATGTCTCTATGTCTTTGATTGATAAGACACAAATAGACTCAATATGACACCCCGATGCATATTGTCTTGCCGCTAGGATCTTTCTTTCACTGAGACTATGAATTGTGTCTTCCCGATGTGTATTACCAGATGAAACTTTATCAGTAAGACAATCTTGATCTCTTTCCGATACACTGCAAAAAGACATATGTTAGCATAAAATGCTTTATGGATCAGTGAGACCTGCATCATGTTATGCCAATATGGTTTATACATTGAAGTACTTAGGGTTAGATGAATTCTATGGGACCACCTCATAGAATATGGGAAAATATATTATCAAAGTGAATTCATGTGCTTATGGCATGGACTTCTTAGCAAACTTATGGGTACAAAAAACCATAAAATTTTCAAAATTTTATAGTTCTAACAGATTCAACGAAGGAGAGCTCCATAGTGTTGAGGCTGAGATAGAAAGAATCCTACAATCCCCTCTAGTGACATATTAGGACTCACTTGCTGGTGATGAAGGAGATAGGTCTTCTAAGAAAGCAGAGATACCTAAAAGGATCCCTTCACCAGTGAATAAAGAAGAGGAACATAATACAGAAAAGGATGAAAATCCAGAAGAAAGGAAAGAAGATAAGGAGGAAGAGGAGGATAAAGTTGAAGAAGTTTTCGTTGATCAAAACGTGAGTGTGGACTCCTCCAAAGATCAGCAAGATGAAGATATGCAAAGTGAGTGACAGTTAGATTCCACTACTCCTAGTTGGCTCAATGAGAGATTGAGAAGTAAGCAGGTGGTCATAGATGATACCCCTCTAAATTGGGATGAATTGTTGGAAAACATTGGTAAGGGGAAGGAAAAGAAGAAATCCAAGGTGATCTCCAAAATTACCAGGGATGAAGCAAATAATAGGATCATCGACATTGCCACCCCTGTCACAGAGAAAGATAGAAGGGAGATTACTCCTTAGGATTACAACATTCAGACCTTAAATTTGGGACCTACAAGTAAGGATCAAGAAAATAAAGAGTTACAGGAGTCTTCTAAAGCTATTCTAAGAAGGTTAGAAAAGGAAATAGTAGAGAAGGAGAAGCTAAAAAAATAGCTAAATGATATATGTAAAATTTGTAGCATTTAATGAAACCCCTGCAAGTAGTAGGAAGTGAGGGAATGCCCCCTGAAGATTTGTTTCCCAAGGATGCATTCAATGAACATGAAAGGATGAGGACCTCAACCTAGGTCACACTTGATTGGTTGAATGGAGTGGGAATCAGAGGAGATGATGCAATCAAATAAATCTTGCCAACTACTAGAGATGCTCATAGATCAATGGAATGGCTGAAGTATGTGTTAGCTCGGGACAAGGAAGATGTTGAACTCTTGCTATAGAAAACCAAGGTCATCATGGAATACACTGAAGAAAATTTGGTAAGTGATGGAATCCTTCCTTCTTCAAAAGTTGCAGAACCTTGGGAATGGTGTGAAGCTCTACAAATTAGACAGAGGGTATTGAAGAAGGTGCATAAGCAGGGAAAAAAAATAGAGAGCACCCTGACTAACATATATAGTAAATGTATTTCATTTTTTGAAGTCATGACTAGAAGGAAGAAGTTTGCATTGAAGCATCTAGGCTTGGAGCAGTTGAGGAAATGGTGGCATGATGTTTATGTCCCAATAGATGATTGACCAATCACAATTCACCATCTAGATGATGTAACCACATACATTGTAGTCATGGATAAGCACCAGACCCTAAAGGTAGAATGGGATAAAATAGTTAAGCAAGCAAGGGAAGATATTAAATCTATTGAAAGGAAGTTTAAAATATTAATTATTCCACCTTTGGCCAACTTGGAGAAGACTTTATTGATGGTGCAAGATAATGATAAGGGGGAGAGAATTTAATGCAAGGCTTCATCAAAATTTGTGCTTCCCCATTATTCCTTCTTCATTCTTTGCATGGATTGGACTGACTTGCCTTGAAGATCCTAGGCCGACCTGGAATGGAGTCTCAAGAATTTATTGCTTTATATTTTAATTTTTGAATTTTCTAGGCCAACTTGTTTTGTGGCCGACCTTCTTGCAATCCTAATTAGGCTAACATATCATGTGATCTCTATAAGTATGGCCTTTTTCCTCATTTGTAAGGGCTAGATGATTAGACTTTGAAGCGAGCTAAGTAATAGAGTAAATTTAGTGCTAGGAATTAGTTTATTTTGAAGCAAGTGTTGTAACACAAAACACTAGAATTGTTGTTGTTATTGGGTGATTCAATACAATTGAAGACTTTGTGCCTTGGTGAATTCTCTTGTGTTGATTTTATCTTGCATGGTTCTTGTTGTTCAATCTTTTGAAATTGCTTGGTTAACATATGTTATATTTAGGATTAGATATGATTTGATGGTGTTTATGGTTTGATGCTTGAAGTGTTTGTAGCAATCCCTAGTCCATACTTTTTGTAGCTTGTTGATTGTGAGTTGCTTTGTAAAGTTAGCCTGGACCTCATATATTCATTATTCTTAGTTCAATCATGACTATTGTTCATTTCAATTACAATAGGGTTGTTTTGGATGATGTTCATGATCTAAAAATCTTTAATTCCTTAGAATATTGCACTATTTTTGTAAGATTGCAGATTCATCTGGGTTAAGTAGGAATTGGTTTCTTTGGGATTGGTCCATTTCAAGTATTGCATCATTGGTATTGTTAATCTTAGGAATAGTTTTAATCTTAGGAATCTCTATTAAACCCTCATCATTTTCCTTTTCTTTTATTATCTGTGTTAAACTTAGGATTTGAAGTTTCACCATATTGAAAATCTGATAAGTTTAAGATTCGGTGTTTGTTCCAGTAAAGCCCTTTGTGATTACCAACAATTTTCACATTATCACTTACCTATCTTTTGCATTGACAACACTTGACATTAGAGACCTTGGGGTTATCTCTCGAGGCTTGCTGATAGAGATTTACCTTTCAAGAGAGATAGGATTTCCATATTTTGTCTAAGTTGTTGTGCAAAAAACACCATCAACAGAGAGGTGCACCTAGAATCTAAAGTCTGATGTGGAGAGATTTTGGAATCCTAAAAAAATGATTGAAAATGTTGACTGGGACACTTACACCAAGTTGAGCGACTTAGTCTTAGTTTCAAGGAAAACTTGTCAAAACAAAAATCTTCCGAATGGGTATCCAAAAATGCAGAAACCACTTTTCAGGACTCGCAATGGGACAAATTTTCCACTGGTGGTGACTTAGTCCACCTGCAAATTTTGAGAATCTTGGGATAGAATCTTGTAGCTCTGGGTCTGCACTTGCTTTTCTGGCAGGTGTCCACTCTTGATTCTGTAGAAAATGGGGTAAAAAGTATCTCCAAACTTAAATTAGGGTTATGTTGACTTGAGTGACTTTGATGACTTCTTGACCACTTTTCAACACCTATTTCTTTGACAAATCTACCTACAAAGTCTGCAAACACACATGCAAAAAGAGGAAAATAGTTAAGGGTTAGACTATAGGGGTCTGCCTTGGTCAAACCCTGCTTTCATAATCAAACCATATGAAATGAAATGAAATGGAAAGAGAATGATAAATAAACATGCAATGTCATAAACATACCAAACCCTTGATGTAGAAATCTGAAGATAAGCAATGAAGTGCTCCAATGGATGACTTGATTATGCTTAGATTGCTTGAATGCTTGAGTGATTGAATGCTTAATGAATTATGAGAGTGCAATAGATTAGGATATTTTATGAGATGAAAAATGAGGAGAAAAACCCTTATTTATACATGATTTTACTAAAATTTCCTGAAAATAACATATCACAGGCCGACCTCAAGGCTTAGAGGATGAAATCCCACAAAAAATTTGAAATAATTTTGAGTTTTGTGCCAAAAAGCACTAAGTCGCCCCTATTGGAAACTTACTCCCACTTAAGCAAATTAAGTGGGTGTCGAGAATTAAAAGGTCATTAAATGTTGTCCAACGAGAATATCCTCAAAAACACATTTAAGGGGGGGTCAAAAAGTGCATTAAGGGGTCATTTAAACATGAGAAAGGGTTGAATTAGTGATGAAAAGTATAGAAAAGTGTGAAAGCAGATTAAAACACTTTGAAATAAGACTTGATAAGTGATAAAAAGAGGTTATCTAGGTGAATTATGATGAAAGGGTCCTAGAAAAGTGTGAAAGTGGGTTACAACACTTCACAACAACTTTACAAGACATCCTACAAGTCTTAATGATTCGCAAGGATCTAGGACCTAATGTGAATGTGTTGACCATATTACAACATTAAATATAGGAAAAATCAAGCCAAAGTCAACTAGGAGGGCCTGAACATGAGAAAAAGTAGAAGGGTTACTTTTTCCATGCCCACAATACTTAACCCTATACCTTCAACCCTGAATACTATAACTCAGCCCTAAAACATATACCTTAAACCCTAAAGCCTACACATTCAACCCTCATCCCTATACCATATACCCTCAACCTTATAACCTAAAACCTAAACATCATCCCTCAACCCTATACCCAATATTTTAAACCCTAATTCACATACCCTATACACTTAGCCCTATACCCTTAACCTTAAACACTATCCCTCAACCCTCAACCCTATACCTTAAACCCTAAACTCTACACCCTTAACCCTCATCCCTATACCCTATACCCTCAACCTTATACCCTTTTATGCAAGTTTTTTTTACTTCTAAATATGCAATACAAACTAAAAATGTAATGTAAAGAACACAAGACCAGCTCAAGATTAGCCTAAGTTAAGCACAAATAAAAGAAAGATAAAAACAAGTGTGATTATACCTTTATCTATGTTGATTCCTTGGTTGGCCCTTGATTGAAATTTGGTTCTATACTCCTTTGATGGTAATGTGATGGAAAATGAATGAAAGGCGATTAAGATGTAAGGTAAGGGTAGGTATGTGATAAAGTGAGCAAGGTGGATGAAAGAGGATGAGGACTAAATATGAAAATTCTTGAATGCAAAAGATTGGCTTGAGAGTTTGAGAGCATAATTGTGTTAAAAATGCCTAAGTCCAAATGAATGAATGAGAAAGGGGGGTATTTATAGAAGAGAATTGAGCCACCATGGCCAATATGGAGGGATATGGTGAGTTGAGGACACAAGCCCTCACATCTTTCCATGTGGAGGATGAAGTGTCCAAAAGACATGGTGAGATGGAAAGGGTAAAAATGATGTGGAGGCAGGACAAGTGATGTGGAATAAGGACAAGTACTTTGAAAGTACCTTGGGAGGGGAGAGGATTTCCTCAAAAAAGAGCTTCTTGTCCCCAAGTGAGAGTGAAAGTGACATATGAGGAATTTTAGTATTCCTCAAAAAATCTCTATGGGAAGAGAGAATTGATTTGAGAAATAAATGTGAATATTTAATTCACATGATTAGAGTGGATAAGGTTGTTGGAAGAATAAATATGAATTTTAAATTCATATGAGGAGCACCTTGTGGATAAGACAAGGTCCTTATAATAGAAGGTTCTTGGCTTCATGTGACTTGATGTGACCTTTCAATGATCACATGGGGACGAGGATAATCCTTGTAGGAATAAAAGTGAATTTTAAATTCACATGGGGAAGAGGATCTATGCCAAGTATGGAAAATGTGAAGGTTGACCAAAAAGGTATGCTAAATGTAGAAAGGTGATTAGATTAAGGTTGTGAAAATACATGATTAAGAAAGTTAATGAGAGATTAGAAGCAAGCGGGAGAATATGGAGGATGTGACATTAATCCTGATTAAGGTGTGAACATCCTAATCATGGATTAATTAAATTAATCCAGATTAGAAGAGGGTTATGCAGGATGTGACAAGGAGAGAGAAAAAAGAAGAATTTAAAATTAATTTTATTCAAAAATCTCAAATGACTAAATTAAATAAATTGATATTTTTATTTAATTTAGAGAGGAAAAGGTGTAAGGTAAAGTATTTAATTGTTAAAGTAAATGTTTTAGGAACCTTAGGCAGAAGGTGAAATATTAATTAAATAAATCATTTAATTAATATTGACGAAATAAATGAATAGAGTAGACGAGCTTCACCATGTGAGAGTGGTCAAATTTGGATGTCTACATTTTCCCCCTCTTTGAAATATTATTAGAATAATAGTGCTTCAAAGAAAAGAAAATGCAAATGATTCTATAGAGGAAGCGACTAGAAAATGATGCCCCAACATGGAAAAAGTTGCATGAGGTGTCCAAATAGAGGGAAATGGACGGAGATGCCTCAATTTTTCAAGAAAATGAATGCGCCGGTGGAACAAAGGAAAATGGTAGGGTATGCCCCCTCAAGAGGGTGGTTGGGGAAGAAAAAAGGGGCCCCAGGTGACTTCTCAATATGAAGAAATGGAAGGCACTGTTGGATAGAGCTCAAAAAACTAGCTAGGTTTGACTTTTGAACAGAGTCAATCGAACACACAGTGTGTAAATGGCAATCCACGGAAGTTTTGGAATTAATTAGGGCCTAAAAAGTTAAATGAAAAGTAGAAATACCCTTCACTTAAAAGTGATTTTAGTTACTATTCCTCATTTGCACACCTAGCAATTGGAAAAGAGAGAGAGAGGAGACAAGGAGTCAAGGAGACAAGGAGACAAGGATGCCAGATGACTACGAGGATGCCATCATCCATCAAGTGGATGAGGTGCAGGCATTCTTCCACACACACATGGTTCCACACTAGGTTAGAATCAAAAGCCTCTTTGTGATTTTAAGCATTTTTTATGTATATTTTAGTATTTATGCATTTTTGAAACTATGGGTTTTGTTTTTGGGCTAGTTTAGGAAAATGGGTTGGGGGTGAAATTGAGATTTCGCCAATGGAGTAGGTAGAATAGGCTATTAGAGGCCATGGGATGAGGGGGGAAGTTTCCAAATTAGTGGGTAAATTTTCCTTGAAAACTTGAAAAAAGATGCCCAAAATGGGCTAGGGGGAAAGAGGGAAGGGTGGACTTGCCTCAGGATCAACCCAAGATTAGTCTACTTACAAGAAAACCATGGGACCTGCAGAGGGGCAGCCACACCCCAGGGTAGGGGCAGCCACACCCCCAAAAGGGCGACCGCACCCCTTAAAGGGGTGGCCACAACCCTTGAAGGGGCGGCCATGCCCCACAAGGGGCAGCCGTGCCCCTTTAGGGGTGGCGTCACCCCAAAAGGGGTGGCAGTGCTCGAGAAGGGGTAGCCCCGCCTTGGAAGGAGTGATGACACCCGAGAAGGGGTAGCCTTGCTCGAAAAGGGCGAAAGGGTTGGAAAAAAATGAAAAAAAGGAGAGGAGAGAAAGGAAAAATAAAGGAAAATTGGGTAAATTGGGAAACTTGACCAAAGAGAGGGAATAGTTAGTTAGAAGATAACTCGGGGCTAGGAAAGGAGAGAATAGATGAAATGACTGACATAGCGTTGTGGTATGGATGTAGCAATTTGAGCGGCTATAGACATGAGAGAGATGGTACAAGGTGTTGGTGGCGACGATGGTGGCTATGACCAGAGTTGATCACTATGCTCTGGAACAAGTAGGATTGCGACATCTACTAGGATATCCGACGGTTAGAGCACATCGAGTGTTGTTGATAGCATTGATAGGGCGATGGAATTCAGAGATGTCAACTTTCCATCTCCTAACAAGGGAGATGATGGTGACACTCGAGGACGTATGGTAGATTTTGAGGCTCCCTATAGTAGGGTACCTGGTGAGTGAGTTGACGTCGACTAGGGAGAAGTTGGATCAGACACTATTCATGTTGTTTGGATGTGAGGACCTTCCTATTCAAAAGAAGGGGTTAGATGTGGATCGATGTTTGACGATGGGGGTGCCAACACTACCACTCTATTTGTGTGGGTTGATCAGTAGCTTACTGATACCAGATAGGAGCACGTGGTTCTGCAGCCTAAGGTATATGGAGATTATTTGGTATATTGTCAAGGGGAGAGAGAGACAGTTCACATGAGGGACATGTGTATTGGCATAGTTGTACAGATACATGCACATGGTGTGCTATCATGGGGGACTTAGCTTGACACAGGTGACCCTATTATAGATATGGGCCTAAGAGTGCATTAGTGTGACCAGGCTAGGAGTGGTGAGAGTAGGGACAAAGGATGAGATAGCGCTCGTAGCATGGTGGTACATGACAAAGTATGGTTGGGTATGGCACTATGAGAGCTAGGGAGATCTAAATAGATGGAGGAGGACCATAGATAACCTATAGGAGGAGCACACAGTGTGGCAGTCGTACATGTTTTGGTGGTTTACTAGGTGAAGGGAGGAGGAGGCGAGACATAGGGGCTACTTCAACACCAGGTGCTTCCTAGTCAAGAATGAGCCTCGCATAGTGGAGGTGCATAGGCCAAACAGAGTGGTTAGACAGTTTGGGGTTGTATAGGATATTCTGGAGGGTCCAGACATATTTTGATAGATCACATGAGAGCGACCTTGGGGGGAGCTTATTTTGCTGAGATTTTCTAGATATCACTCAGAGAAATTATAGCTAGTGCCCTACCTAGGGAGGACTAGAGGGGAGTGGGTGACAGAAGTGGCATTTTGATATGCTAGATGGTTCCTCAACCATCAATGGGAGAGGATTACACAAGAGGATCCCATTATAGAGGCATTGGGCTTTGGATCAGAGAATGAGCTAAGGTTGGTGGCACAAAGGAGAGAGAGGGGGAGAGCCTGACAGAGGGGAGGTTCAGAGGCAGTTAGGATGGTGGGACAATAGGAGGCAGTGGTTGTAGGACATGCGGAGGTAGGAGCTACAAGATAGCCAATGAGGGTAGCGAGGAGGAGCAGGTGGTGCTCGAGGAGGAGAGGGAAGACCATGACATGGAGATGATGGATGAGCCTGAGGTGGAGGGGGGAGCTACATGATAGGAAATGAGGATAGGAAGGAGGAGACAACCAGGGAGAGCTCCTATGGAGATCAGGGTTGAGCGGGAGCACGATGAGGTAGAGATGGAGGTGAGGGAGTAGAGAGGACAAGACAGGGTAATGACTGCAAGACAACCAGTGAGGGTGGCAAGGAGTAAATAGTGGAGGAAAGCCCAAGTGAAGGTTGGAGCTGAGTAGGAGCTTGATGAGCCAAAGATGGAGATGAGGGAGGAGAGAGATGAGCCTGAGGGGAAGGTGAGGTTTGTAGAATGATAGATGAGGGTGGGGAGGAGGGGACAGCCGAGGAGAGTTCAGGTGGCGATCGGTGCTGAGCAAGAGTGTGAGCCACATGAGGATGTTATGGATGTGGGTGTTCTTGTGGTGGAGCCATTGGCGATGATACCATATGTACCACCTGAGGACCCTGTCGTATTGTTGAGTGGGGCCCAAGTGAGGCTGCAAATGATAGAACAAAAGCTGAGGGTTGCAAAGGCTGAGGTGCATAGACTTGGGGCTAAGGGGAGTAGGCTTCAGGAAGAGGTAGTCAGATTATAGGTCAAGGGACAAAGGGGTTATGGCTTCATTGTCTACCACCTAACCTCATAGGTATAGGATGTAGAGAGGGAGAGGGATGACTTGCGAGCAGAGGTGCAAGGAGTATGCGGTGAGCTAGCTAGGGTGATCTGGGATCGGGCCAAACTATAGGAAGTGATGACGATATCATAGGCCAGGGGACAGTAGGAGCCCAAAGGGGAAGCAAATCAGGTATTGGCAGAGGGTCGGCAACAGGCTGAGAGGGAGATGGAGGAGTTGAGGGTACAAGTGACAAGGCTATTGAGGGAGAAGACTGAGCTCTAGGATAGGGTGTCTATGGCAAAGACAACACTTGGGGATGTGAGCTCTAGGGTAGAGGAAATAGAGGCCCAGTTAGAGATTGTGCAGAGAGAGAGGGACACAACGCATGCAGAGGGGTAGGCCCTTTGGGATGAGAGAGACAAAGCATAGACATAGGTACAAGCGATGCAGGGGGAGAGGGATGTTGCACGAGCACAAGCTCAGGCTATGTAGGGGGAAAGGGATGTTGCATGGGAACATATATTAACATTGCAAAGTGGGAACAATGGGGCAGGGGTAGAGGTATAGAGACTATAGAGAGAGAGAGATGCCACAAAGGCATGAGCAGTGAGAGATCGACTATAGGTAGAGATTGATCAGTTGAGGATGGCCCAGGAGGCGTGAGCATAGAAGAGCAGTCATTATCAAAGATCGAGATAAATATAAACATGAGTGAAATGCAATCAAGTATCAAGTTGTGGAGAGAGATGAGTATATGAGGGAGGTGTCCTTTTGGATGGTCATTTATTAGTAGGCAGTTCCAGATCTGGCACAACACACATTTCATTATGTCCAACAGGCTCCTCAAATGTCTATGCCATCCTAGTCACTAGGGATATGGACCTGAGGATACAATGACTCTTAGGTGACCCTCCCTCATAGAGGGCCAGTCCCTGACTCTCCATAGAGGTCAGACATGGGTAGCTCTTTTAGCAGATGACAGGATGCTAGATTTTTATAGGTGCAGGGTGGATGGATAGTACAAAGTAGCAATGGTTACATTTGATTCAGATCCCTATACTTGTACTTTATCTTGTGATTATGATGTATACACTGGGTATGTATTTTGATGATATTGATAGACATTATTATGGACTATGTGATGAACTTTTGATTTTGATATTTATATGATATGCCACAACCCTTATTGACACCATGTTATGTATATGATGGATGATTCTATATATGCATATGTGTATGTTTATGATTTTTTGATGGGTGATCATGATGATGTAATACATGTACATGTTTATGATGTTATATGTTGATGCTTATATGGATGCAAATAACATATGTAATTCAGGATGTGATGCATGTTTTATAATTTTATCTATGACAGATATGGACCTAATAATTTGTGATGCAAGATGTGATGCATATAATAATGTTATTGATATAAACTAATATGGAAATTTATGGATATAAAATGAATCTAAAATTCTTAGAATAACTAAACATGATTAATCTAAACATTATATGATATGATAATGCACATGGGATGCAATGAACCTATAATGCAACATTCTATGTGAATGGACTTGTTTTACAATCATGCTTGTTTTAGATTATAAAATGAAATGCAACATGAGCATAAGTGTCAATAAGGACTTACATGGGAATGTGGGTAGATGGTGTGAAATTGCACTTGTCAAAAACCATTGATATCCTAAGAAGAATAGGAGAGAGAAGGTGAATATTTGCACAACCAAAATCATAAGTTAATGGATAAGGATGAATGTGATGCAATGAAATTGATTATGAAATGCAATCCTAATTTAATTTGCCATCTTCAGAGCATTTATTTTTTCTATAGCATAAGACACCAGGTACCATGGTATATGAAACCAAGGAAAGTTAGTGTACAATGCGTAAAACAAACACAATAGGCAAGAAGGCGATCCCAACACCCTAAAGTGACAAAGACTTTGGTCGAACCAGGTATTGGGATAACCACAAGCACAAAGGGATGCCCCAATGTAACACAAGATCTTAGAGATCTTGGTGGCTACTATGTAGGACAACCCAGCAGACAACAACAAATCAAAAAAGATAAAGATATGCCCCTATGTTAACCAATCAAAACACACCATAATATGATAGATCATGGCAACCTTGACTAGTTGTAATAGGGAGCTCAAACAATTAAAAAAAAAGAAAAAAGCATCAAAAGATCACAATCAATTTCAAACGTCCTTTTTCATAGGATCAAATGAGATGGATGGGCATGATGAAGTCTATTAGGAAGGATGCATCCTATTGAGACGGAAAATGGAAACTAAACTAAGATAACCCACATGATGTAGGATATTTGATACTAATTAGATCTCTCAATACTAGAGGACCCAATTTGTGAAGAAACAGCTAGATAGGGACACACTTGACAACACGACACAAGGCACAAGACAAAAGAATGACACATCCTACAGACCTAGGGGCTTGGGGGCTGATCAAAGATTAGCCTTGCCTACGTGAAAGCGCAGAGCCCTCGTAGCTCAAAAAAGACCATGGATAAAAGTAGAAAGCAAACAATGGAGACTGATGATGGATGGCGATAGACACGATGGACAAATGTCCTAGGGGAGGATCAAATGATCAACCTTTCCTACGTGAAATTGTAGGGGAAACGTAGTTCAGAAAGGACAAACAACGACTGTCCATGGATAAGAGCAAAAAGGGGACAATGGAGATGGATGATGGATGACCAAAAGAGGATGGTCAAAATACCTTGGGGGAAAATCAAATGATCAACCTTGCCTACATAAAAGTGCAGGGGAAACATAATTCGACAAGATGAACAATGAAAGATGAAAGACTAACATGATCAAGCGATGAGGGACAAACAAAGGACAAATGCCGATGACCGATACAATGAAGGACATGAGATGATGAAACTAACATAAGCTTATATTATGATAAACAAGCTCATGATTACGGATAGCTGATAATTCTCCAATGCTCAATCAAAACATACCAAGCGGCCAAGGATGGGATGTGAATGAAGTGATAGGATATGATAGGATGTACAGAATTGGATATGAGGATAGGATGGATGGAGACATGCAGTAACTAGGACACAAGGTAGATAATGATTAAGCTCTCTAAAAATGATGCGTATTACTAGTTTTTCACCAACAGTACTTATCCAAGGCGCCACCAAGGGTGGTTTTCACCATAGGATGAATTTATTTCTCTTTACTATTTTTTTGGATTTTTGACTCTTTTTTTTGAATTTTTTTTTTTGGATTTTTGGTAGGATAGGAGGACCCAACTGATTTAGGTATAAAACCTCTTCAGGTGCATGATGTTGATAGGCTCTTCAAGGGGCTCCCCTTCAGGTGTGGCAAGGCAATACACTCCTAATCCATACTTTGTTGTAATAACATAAGGACCCAACCAATTAGGTTCAAACTTTCACTTCTTGTCTCAGTCCTATTGGGTACACTAATTCTCCTCAAGGACTAGATCTCCAATGTTAAATTGGAGAGGATGGAATTTCTTGTTGTAACTTCTCTTAAGATGATTTTGATATGCCTGATGATGATTGTATGCTTTGATTCTCTTTTCATCTAAGAGCTCCAATTGAGTGAGGTGAGCAACCTCTGAGTCTTCTTTAGTGATGAGATTCTTTAAGGATATTCTCAAAGATGGGATCTCAACTTCAATCAGCAAGATGGCTTCAACACCATAAACAAAGGAATATGGAGTGGCGCCAGTGGGAGTGCAGATGGATGTGCGATAAGCCCAAAGGGAAAGGTGGATGTAGAGGTGCCAATCTCAACCAGTATTGTTGACAACCTTTTTCAAGATTTTAATCAGAGTTTTTTTAGTTGCTTCTGCTTGTCCATTACCTTGAGGGTAATAGGGCATGGACCACCGATGTTGGATATGGAAGGTGTCACATACCTCTTTTATAGCCTATTTTTTGAATGGTTGTTCATTTTCAGAAATGATGGTGGAGGGGATGCAATATCTGTAGATAATATGGTAAAGGATGAATTTGGATATTTGAGTACCTGTTATCTAGGAGAGTGGTATGACTCACTTAGTGAAGTACTCAATGGCAGTGATAATGAAGGTGTCCCCTTCAGATGATGGAGGATATATCTTGTTGACTAAATCAAAACCCCACTGAGAAAAAGGCCATGGTGCTATGATGGGTTGTAGATCTTGAGCAGGAGCATGTATCAGGTCCACATGTTGCTGGCAAGGTAAGCATTTCTTCATGAATTCACAAGAGTCATGCTCCAATGTAGGCCAATAGTAACCAACCCTGAGAATCTTCTTAGCTAAGGCCATGTCATTTGAGTGGGCCCCATAAACACTGCTATGTACTTCCATTAACATAGTGTGGGCTTCAACTTGGTTCAGACACCGAAGAAGAGTTCCATCATATTTATGACAATAAAGAGTATCACTTACGATGGTGTAATGGGATGTACGTTGGATGAATGACTTGCGTTGATTGCAAGTAAGGTTAGTGGGTAGGATGTTTTCATGAAGATAAGCATAGATCTCATGATACCATGGGGACGTAGGACCTATGATTTTGCATACCATCTCATTCTCAGAGACGTTGTATGCAAGGATTAAAAGTTGTTCAACCAGGAATTCACACTCTGTCTGATCCTTGGGCATGTCAATTAAGGAACCAATTGTAGCCATTGCATCAACAACGTTCTTCTGTATTCTAGGGATCTGGTCAAACTAAATAGAGGATAAAGACTTCTTAAAGTCATCGACCATGCATTTATAAGGAAACAACTTCTCATCCTTTGTTAAAAACTCATCATTGACATGTTTCATGACTAATTGCAAATCACCGAACACCCTTAAGTGAGTGATATTCCATTTGATTATGATTCTAAGGTCGGTGAGGAGAGCCTCGTATTTAGCTATATTGTTTGTGCATGGAAAGGCCAGTCTAAATGACTTCAAGATGTTATCACCTTGGGGGGTGACAAACAAGATGCCTGCCCCCGATCCGTTATGTGTGTATGACCCATCAAAGTATAGTGTCCATGTGGTGGCTTATGCTATTGTAAAGACCTCTTCATCATGAGATTTTGTTACCAAAGGATGTGCATCAACCAGGGGAGCATCGACTAACTGATCTGCTATCACCTGTCCCTTAATAGCTTTGTGGTCCACATATTCTATGTCAAAATCGCTCAGCAACATGACCCATTGTGCCATTCAGCCAGTCAAAGTTGTTCTGGATAGAAAATACTTAAGCAGGTCAACTTTTGACGTTAACTTGATTGGATGACTGAGCATGTAATTTCTAAGCTTCTATGAACAGAAAACTATAGCTAGTTAGACCTTCTCCATTGAAGAATAGTTGACCTCATATCCAACTAAGGTTCGATTGATATAGTAGATTGCTAGTTCTCTAGATGACTCATCATGCTATGCTAGCAGTGCCCCCAGTGCCACTGAAGTAGCTGAGATGTACAATAAAAGTGGCTTCCCTGGGATTGGAGGCATTGGGATGGGAGGATGAGCCATGTATTCCTTAATCTTGTCAAAACCTTAGTGACACATAGGATCCCACTTGAAGGATGTATTCTTTTTCAAGAGGTGGGTGAATGGTTGACACTTGTTAGCTAGTTGTGCTATGAACCTTCTGATAGACTGTAGCTTACCCTAGAGACTCCTTAACTATTTCAAGTTGCAAGGTGGAGGCATATCTATAATTTCTTTGACCTTGGCCAGATCCACTTCTATACCTCTCCTAGAGATAATGAATCCTAACAACTTTCCTGAGGTGACCCCGAACACACACTTTTTCAGATTGAGGTCAAAATTGTAGTGCTCTAGCCATTGAAAGATCTTCCTTAGGACTGTAGGGTGTTTTGCTTTGGTTCTTGATTTTCCTAACAGATCATCAATGTAGTCTTCCATGATGATGTTGATAAGATCATGAAAGATGATGGTCATTTCACATTGGTAGGCTGCCCCTACATTCTTAAGACCGAAGGGCATAACATTATAACAGAATGTACCCCAAGGTGTAGTGAAGGTTCTCTTATGTAGGTCCTCAAGTGCAATTCAAATCTGATTGTATCTAGAGAAGCCATCCATGAGGGAAAGCATCTTGTGCCCTACAATTAAGTCTACCAGCATATCTATGTTTGATAAAGGAAATTCATCTCTAGGACAAGCTTTGTTGAGGTCACGGAAATCTGTACAAACTTTGATAGTGCCAGTCAGTTTGGCTACAGGTACTATGTTTGAGATCCATTTTGAGTACTCGATGGGCCTTATAAATCCAGCTTCCATTAATTTCTTCAACTCTTTCTTAACCAACAAGGCTACTTGAGGGTGCATTTTCTAAAGCTTCAACTTAACAGGTTTTGCATCAGGATGCACATCTAGATAGTGTACCACCAAGGCAGGGTTTAACTTGCACATGTCTGAATATTCCCATGCAAAATTAATTTTTCCTTCCTTAAGGAGATGGACAAAGGTAGAGTGTTCTTCTAAGACAACTTTGGCTACATATGTGATTTTGGGATCCTCTTCAATTCCCAAATTTACCTCTTGTGTTTCCTCAATTAGAATGGATGATCGTTCAAACCATTGTGTTCCCATAAAGGGAAGATGAACGTCCCCATCCTCTGGCGCCTCACTGAGGTTTTCACCATAAGATACATCCTTTGTTTTGACTTTTTCTAAGTCAAGAAGTGCCTCAAGGAAGTTTTCACTAGGTGACCCTTTTGGATTTTTCTTTTTCTTATTTTTGTGACTATGGTGTTCATCTTCCCCCAATCCCATGAGGTGTACCTAGGTATCCACTAAGGGAAGTGAGTTGATAGATTTTCTTTCACGTAGGTCCCAGTCTATGAGTTCAGGATGGTGAAGGCAAAGGCTGATGGTGCAAACAGATAGGCATTTGAACATGGAGGAAAGGTTTGCATGATCTACATCATCGTACATGTGTATGATACACTCTTCTTCTGGTATATCTTCCAAAAGACCATTTCCTGCATTGACATTGTTAGAAGTACTAGTTGATGCTGGAGGACCCTTTTTCTTTTTGTCATAGCCTAAGATTGAATTCTTTGGATGTATAGAAGTGTCAATTGGTTGCTTTCTTCCTAGCTATTTTGGACCAAGACCTCCCCCCTAATAATTGTATTTCTTAGTGTACTTAGAGGGCCAAGGATGAATCTCTTGAAAATATTCCTTTAAAGGGGGAGTAGGTTCAAGTTCTTCCTGATATATCCACTGACTTATATCTTCTTCAAGCGTCTATTGTGGTAACACAGGAGATACATAAGTGTTGGTTCCCACATTTTTGGAGCTCAAGGTGACTGCCTTTTTTTCTTCCTTCAATGCAAACTCAGAGGGTTGACCATATGTGTGTGGCGAGGGTGGCATGGTTGCCATGTTCAAAGCAGTACACATCTCATACACACCACATCGCTTGTCAATGATTTGGACCTTGGTGATAGTGGAATCGGATGTAGAAGATGGAGCGGATGATGGATTGGATGAGGATACTAGTAGTGGTCCCATTTCCACTCCTAGACAATAATGGGAATGAGGCAAAGAAGGTTTGAGTGAATGATAGTATTCAAATGTCTAGGGATCAACTTGTATTGTAACTTCCATTCCATTAAATGGGAACTTCAAGCATTGATGATAGGTAGATCAGACAGCTTGCATGGCATGGATCCATGGTAAGTTGAGAAGAAGGTTGTAGGGGAGGTCTAGATCAAGGACATGACAAGTGTATTATATAACTGTGCCAACTTGAATTGGAAAATCAATAACCCCTTTGAAATCCCTTTTTGTATTATCATAAGCCTTTATAGTGATGATTTGATTGCTTAAATCAACATGGGTATATCCTACCTACTTTATGAACTTTAATGTACAGAGATTGAGAGTAGAGCCATTATCTATCAAGAACCTCTTTACTTTATGTTGAGCAACTAGAACCTCTATATGGAGGGGTTGATTATGATTGGAATTGATGGTAGGCATGTCATTTTGGCTAGAACCTAGTTGGTAGGTTGATGAAAGGTGTCCTACCAGAGCTTGGAACTATGTGGGGTTGATGTCATTGGGGACACGAGCATCTTGTAAAGCTTTCATCAAGATTTCCTGATATACAAGAGAAGACTTTAGCAAATCTAGGATAGATATATACGCCATGGTCTTTCCTAGATGGTCAAGGATGTTATACTCAGAGCTCAGAGGAGGTGATGGGGATCATGTGAAGGATCCAAGGTAAGTAATATGAGTGTGGCAAGTGGTAGCAGCACATTGAGGCTCCTTTCCTTTTACATGTATCATAGACACACACGGTTTTTCTTGCCCAATATGCATGGTGAGAGTCTCATAGTTAAGCAGGACATTCTTGTAGGTGATATTATTAGTGTTGTTATCCTGGTTGTTATTGTTACTAGGTCCAGGATTTGCATTGGATGTGAACCTTGGTTATGCTTGGGGAAAGAATTTTGATATATCTGTAACTGAGCATTGGACGAAGGTGTCATGTTGGCATCCACATGTATGTCACCCTGATCTATGAGATCCTAGATGTACATTTTCAGACTCTGACACTTATTTAAGGTATGCTCTTTAATCTTTTGAAACTCACAACATTCATTTTCTTTAAACCAAGATGGTTTAGGCTTGGATTCATTAGGTGGATTGATCATAGGATATGTAATTGGGTAATTGACTTGCAACAACCTATTGAAGATGATGCTCAAGGGTTCTCCTAATTGAGTGTATTGACGTTTACCATTCCCTTGATTGTATTGATTGGATTGTTGAGGGGATCAAGGTGCCCCCTATGGCACATATATGGCATTGGGAATGGATGGTTGTTTCCTCTAGGAGGCATTGTCGACCTGAACATGTTTAGTATCAATGACGCCATCATTGACTTCATTCTTGTTCTTATTCCAGTAATGGGATTAGTCATTGGATGACTTGTCCTTATCCAATTTGTACAATTTAATTTTCCCTTTAGCAACAAGTACTCTCTCAATGATGGGGCCCTTTTTGATAACCTCTACAAAGGTAGTGACACAATGAAGATTAAGAGTATGTGCCATTTCAGGATGGGCATTAGCCACAAAAAGGGTGACCATTTATTTCTCGCTAGGAGGAGATTTCATACAGCTAGCTACAGCTCACCACCTTTGTAGGTATTTAGCAAACATTTCTCCATCACGTTGCTTCTCCTTCAAGAGGTCTAGAGTTTCAATGTCCTTTTCCAAATTAAAGGAGAACTGTCTGAAAAACTATTTAGAAAGATTAGTGAAGGAATAAATTGTCCCCTTCTTGAGACCCATGAACCAATCTAAGGCCGACCCTCCTAAGCTTCTAGGGAACAGGTGCAGGAGATAATTGTCATTATGTTGGACATCCTGACATTGTGCATAAAACTCCTATAGATGGTCCTTGGATATTTAGCTCTCGTATACTTGTTGAACTTGGTATCTTGAAATGCTTGAGAAAGGGGATGAGTGAAATCAAAGAATCAAATAGATATGGGAAAATCTCCTCAAACTTGAAGTATTTTTTGACATACCAACTTGTAGGTCTTTCAATGCAGCTTTGAGCTCCTCCAACTCTTTATTGGTGGGTGGAGTTGGATTAGATGGATTGGGTGGATATTGATGTGTTGAAGATGGGATGAAATCATTGGGATCATATGAGGGTGTAGGTTGATAATGATTAGCACAAGCAGATTGTGGATTAATGTAAGGTAGATAGGATGATGATTGATTTTGGTAATAAGAGGCAGATGTTTCGTATTGTTGAGGTGGTTTCTGCTGATAATATGAGGTGATGGGGCATTGTATGGAACTTGGTAGTATGAGGATGTGGAAGCGCCCTATTGTTGTGACCACAGTTGTTGGTAGTAAGAGGTGTACGAAGCACCCTGATGATATGGCAATTGCTATTGAGTGTAATATGACTGGATTGGTAATTATAGGCAATGTTTGGCTATGGTGTAGCATATGGTGGCAGTTGTGAATTGACAATTTGATTGTAGGGATTAGTGTGTGATTGGGGAGCATTAGTGTAAAGTGGTGGTTGAGTCCGTGGCGGACTCTGAGAGGCCACATGGATATTTGGTTTAGCATAAGCAATGTATGTGTTAGATGGATGATAGAGATTTGTGTGAGAGGATTATGTTGTGTTTATGTGGGAATGTGTGTATGTGATTGTTGATAAGGAGGGTGAGATGGGATGTGCTATTATTGTGGGATTGTTGTAGAGGCCCCATGAGGTGGTTGTTGAGGGTGTGATGCAGTTTATGTTGCCTAATGAGGAGGTTGTATATGAGTGACAGTATGTTGATATGGGTTTGGAACATTTTTCTAAAACATGTTCTACTGTGGAATTCAAACATTCTATTGTGGAGGTTGTTGATGATGTTGTTGCATGAAAATGGCAATGGTATGCTATGGTGGTGCCTGCGAGGGGATAGGTACATGCTGAGGCAGTGCCTACAAAGAAATGGATTGATGGGGATTAACGTGAGGTTGTTGGAATGCCAGAGTATTACCCTAGGGGGCGGTAGGAGATTGCCTATGGGTACAGGTCCTAGTGGTGGCATCGATGGGAGAAAGGGATTGCCCCCAGTGTTGACAGGTGGTTGACTAAGATACTGAGGTGGGAGTCGTGGAGTAGAGGGAATGTTTTGTGGCATGCCATAGGCATAGGGATCATAAGGATCAGATGGTGTTGCAGAGGCTGCGGATGGAAGGGGAGGATAATTGGAAACTTGATGTATCACAACATTTCCAAACTTAGGATGATAACAGTTATCTATGGGTGTACCCTTAGGAACATTTTGCGAGTCTTGATGCACTAGAGGAGGCTGGGTGTTGGTGTACTATGATATGTCAAAACTAGATGGTGGTTTGACTCCCTTCATGAGTAGAGTAGCGAGGATCTTATCCCCATGCTCATCGATGAGGTGATCTGTCATCTAAACGTTAGTGGGATTGCTTAGGTATTCATCAATGGTGACTTCAAGCTAATTGATTATGTTTTCGTCACCGGATAGTGAAGTATTTTGACTGTCGGTGTTAGATTGTGATGAAGCACCATTATGAGGGTCTTGAGGGATGTTCACACCATTGTTAGGATCCTGAGAGATGTTTTCCCCATTGTTAGGATCTTGAGGGATGTTCAACTGGGAACCTTGACCTTGTTGTTGTGCCATTTGCTTCTTGGTTTGTGCTCTAGTCTGAACGGGCATGAAAATGCAGAACTACTGGGTGGAATTCAATGCAAGGATGACCTAAATGATGGTTGGAAGATTGATTTGGATTGGATAAAGGATTGATTGATTAGATGATGAGATTAGATAATTGGATAAGGGTTGATTGGACAATTGGATAGGATTGATTAGATGATTGGATAGGATTAATAATTGGATAAGGGTTGATTGGATGATTGGATAAGGATTGATTGGTAAAATGATTGATAGGATTAGCTGATGGATCAGGATCAGATGATGAAATGACTGATAGGATTAGATGAGGGATGGTGTATGGGATTCTAAACCTAGTTTGAAAATCACCCAAGGTGACTTAAGACGTTGGTTGATTGGATTGAAGGAGAAATAGATGATTACGACACCAAATCCACCTCAAGATGGAAATGGATTGATTGGGATGAGGATGATGACTTACGACATCAAATCCACCTCAAGATGGAAGTGGATTGATTGGGCTAAAGACAGTGACTAATGCATAGGATAACGATTGGATTCAGATGCCTAGGTCATTTCAGATAATAACCTATAAAACAAGGTTTAGGGGATTTGGATCGAGAAAATGATGATGAATGATGCAACCTAGAGATGCTCTAAGAGTGCCAATATGATGCAGGTGATGATTGAATGACCTTTTCAAATTGCAAATTGACTAAATGATAAATTATGATTGATCGAAAGACGATGAAAGTGTTTGGATCATAGCAAACGACAAGGTTTTAGGTCCCCACCGTTTGACTCTCTGGATTGGGCAGGGTTTCCTATCCATGGGGCATAGTCACCTATTCCTAAGGCCTAGTTTCCTATTCCTAAGGCTTGGTCACCTATTCCTAGGGCCCGGTCACCTATTCCTAGGTTATGGTCGCCTATTCCTAGGGCCTAGTCACCTGATTGGTTTTTGGACTTGTTTAAATTAGGAACAAGGTCAAACCAACTATCAGAATGGGAAAATGAGTCTGAAAAGCAGTGAAACGAATTTACTAGATGATGGAACGGGTTCCCCAAACAAAAAAACAAGATCCCTAAACAAAGAAATGGATTCCCCAAACAGAAAAATGGGTTCCCTGAACAATGAAACAAGTTCCCCAAACGGCAAACGAACTTTCTAAATGGATGAACGGCTTCATGAAATAGGAGAACCGACTCTCAGAAAGGGTAAATGGACTAATATAATGTCGGAACAGATGCTTGGAATGGGAAAATGGACTGATGGACTAATGGAATGACAGAACAGGTGCTTAGAATGGGAAAATGGACTGGTGGAATGATGAAACGAAAGATGGAACTGACTGTTTAAGATGCAAAAACACTTGTTTGGGTAGGGTCACACCTCTTTAGGGCGTGGTCGCCTCTGGACAAGGCCTAGTCTCCTCTGGATTGGGCCTGGTCGTCCCTGTAATTGGCTTGGCTGCCCCTCTGGGTGAAAGATGGACAATTTTGACTCAAAAAGATTGGAAAATGACTGAGACAAGGAATGGGGTCGCCCCTCTTGAGGTTGAGGTTTCCCCTAGAAAGGGCGTGATTGCCTCTGTCAATAGACCTGAACTTGACTTAGGAAAAATGACTATGGAAAAGGACATAAAACACTTCAAACAATAAGTAAAAGGGAAAGACTGACTTGACTAATAAGTTATGCACTGGTTTTTCACAAAAAAGATAGTTCAAGTAGCACAAATCCTATGATTAGTATGAAGGGTATGGCCAACATGGTTCTCTAACTAGGCTAAACAAGTCGATCTACAAATTTCTCGATATACACTCGGTACGTGAGATACAACTGTGAACACCAGTCGGTCACAAGCACGAGTCGACAACCCCAACGAGATACTGAAGGCTCAAACCAACTCTTCACGTCTATCTAGGTATCACCCTAGTCAACGCTCTGCCAGACACGACGTGACTAGATTGGGGTACATATTTGGCTCTCCCCCCTTTATATACCTCGTTGGTACACATGGTTGGGATCATCCCTTGGGGTGATGAAATCACCAAGTAGGTCCCACTAGAAAGAGAACACTAACTATTTTTGGCTACTCTCCAAGCTCACACGAAGTGCAAGGGGAAAGCTTGAACGATATAACATCCCCTTGGGTAACACAAAGGACTTAAGTAAGCTACGATTTCTCTTCACCTAGGATAGAAAAATGGTACAAAGGGATTGGATACGTCAATAGCTTACTTACAAACAAAGCATATAATTTATTGACTCCCCTACTTAGACTATGTGCCTAATTAGTATGAAAAATGAAAACAAACACACTAATTAAAGCCTTGGTTCTTTCGTCCTACAACAAACATGTTAGTATTTTAACCTCCGCTCTTCATCAAGCATAAAATAACTACACAAATTTTAGTAAAAAAACCTTCACAATCACCAACAACATGAGTTAGGGGGTCAATAATAACTAAAACGATAGAAAATAGTTTGTAAAAATTATTTAAAATGTTGTTTTTACCTTACAGAAGACTCTTCTTGGACCTAGTCACCCCTCTTCTAGTGGTCTTGGTCGGTGGTCCTGGCCGCCCCTCTGTAGGTCCTAGTCACCCCTCTAGTCAAAACGGAGAGCTAAACTATAGTTCTGTCTCAGACAGGCATCTGTGTCTGGGCCTAGTCACCCCTTTGTTGGTCCTGGCCACCCTTTTGAGGTCATATCCACCCCTCTGTAGGTCCTAGTCATCGATCTGAAGGCCTGGTCACCCCTCTGTGTCACTTGAACTTGCAAAATTTTAAAAATTAGCAAGCGTGAGAGTAAAAAGGACCCATTTGTGGGTCCCACTGGGCATGCCAAAAATGTGTGCAAGTGTTTTTTCTTCTAAATATGCAATACAAACTAAAAATGTAATGTAAATAACATAAGACCACCTAAATATTAGCCTAAGTTAAGCACAAATAAAAGAAAGATAAAAAGAAGAGTGATTATACCTTTATCTATGTTGATTCCTTGGTTGGCCCTTGATTGAAATTTAGTTGTGTGCTCCTTTGATGGAAATGTGATGGAAAATGAATGCAAGGTGATTAAGATGCAAGATGAGGGTGGGTATGTGATAAAGTGAGCAAGGTGGATGAAAGAGGATGAGGACTAAATATGCAAATTCTTGAATGCAAAAGATTGGATTGAGGGCTTGAGAGCATAAGTGTGCTAAAAATTCCTAAGGTCCATGAATGAATGAAAAATGGGAGTATTTATAGAAGAAAATGAATTCTCTAGAGAATTCAATAGTTAGGATTGATCCACCATGGCCAAGATGGAGGGCTATGGTGAGTTGAGGACTCACAAGATCTCATATCTTGCCATGTGGAGGATGAAGTGTCCAAAGGACATGGTGAGATGGAAAGGTTACAAATGATGTGGAGGAGAAAAGTGATGTGGAAGAATGACAAGCACTTTGAAAGTACCTTGGAAGGGGAGAGGATTTCCTCAAAAAGGAGCTTCTTGTCCCCAAGTGAGAATGAAAGTGACATATGAGGAATTTTAGTATTCCTCAAAATATCTCCATGGGGAAGAGAGAATTGGTTGGAAAAATAAATGTGAATATTTAATTCACATGATTAGAGTGGATAAGGTGGTTGGGAGAATAAATATGAATTTTAAATTCATATGAGGAGCACCTCGTGGATAAGACAAGGTTCTTATGAAGGAGGCTAAAAATTACCTTGTGGATAAGACAAGGTCCTTATAATAGAAGACTTTTGGCTTCATGTGACTTGATGTGACCTTTCAATGATCACATGGAGAAGAGGAGAATCCTTGGAGGAATAAAAGTGAATTTTAAATTCACATGGGGAAGAGGGTCTATGCCAAGTATGGAAAATGTGAAAGTTGACCAAAAAGGTATGCTAAATGTAGAAAGGGGATTAGATTAAGGTTGTGCAAATACATGATTAAGAAAATTAATGAGAGATTAGAAGCAAGTGAGATAATATGGAGGATGTGACATTAATCTTGATTAAGGTGTGCACATCCTAATCATGGATTAATTAAATTAATCTAGATTAGAAGAGGGTTATGGAGGATGTGACAAGGGGAGAGAAAAAAGAAGAATTTAAAATTGATTTTATTCAAAAAGGTCAAATGACTAAATTAAATAAATTGATATGTTTATTGAATTTAGAGAGGAAAATGTGTAAGGTAAAGTATTTAATTGTTAAATTAAATACTTTAGGAACCTTAGGAAGAAGGTGAAATATTAATTAAATAAATCATTTAATTAATATTGATGAAATAAATGAATAGAGTAGATGAGTTTGACCATGTGAGAGTGGTCAAATTTGGATGTCTACAACCCTAAACCCTATACTTAAATGGAAAACCCTACACTCCCAATCCTTAAGACTATACCTTATACCCTAAACCCTAATCCCTATACCCTATACACTTAACCTTATACCCTTAACCTTGAACATTATATCTCAACCCTCAACCCTTAAACTTATACATAAATCATAAACCCTAAACCCTCAACCCTAGACCTAATATCCTCAACCCAATACCCTTAACCATATACCCAATATCCTAAACCCTAATCCATATACCCTATACACTTAACCTTATACCCTAGACCCTAAATACTATCCCTCAACCTTCAACCCTACACCTTAAACCCTAAACCCTAAACACTCATCCCTCATCCCTATACCCTATACGCTCAAATTTATACCTAATATCCTAAACCCTAATCCCTATACCCTAACCTCAACCCTATACCTTAAACACTAAACCTTACACCCTCAACCATCATAGGGGGAGAAAGAAAGAGGGGAGGGATGGACTAGGGAGAGAGAGGTTGGGATGGAAAGGGGAGTTAAAGATAAGTAGAGAGGGGAGAGGTAGAGAGACATGATAGATAAAGAGTAGATAAGGAAGGAAAGATGGAAGAAGAGGTGTGGAGGGAGAGAAAGGGAGGTGAGAGAGAGGTGAGATAGAGAGTAATAGAGAGAGAGTGACAGGGAGTGATGGAGGGATATGTGGGTAGAGAGGAATAGGTGAGAGAGAGAGAAGTATAGAGCGATAGAGATAGAGGGAAGGAGGGAGGGTGGGCGAGAGAAGGGAGGAAGGGAGAGGTAAAGAGGGATAGGTAAGATAAAGATAAGGAGAGAGAGAATGATGATATATAGAGGAGAGAGTTATAGAGAGGGAAAGAGAGAATGATGAGATAGAAAGGAGAGAGTAAGAGAGAAAGAGTGTGAGGGAGGAGGGAGAGAGAGAGGTAGAGGGAGGGAGAGGAGAGATAGAGTGTAGATAAGGGAAAATGTAGGGAGGGAGACATCTAGTGTGTGTGAGAGAGAGAGGGAGATAATTAGAGAGGAAAGGAGAGGTAGAGAGAGAGAAGTAGAGAGGGAATGAGAGAGGGAGAGAGAGAGAAGTGAGATAGAGAGGTTTCTAGAGAGGGTGGTAGGGAGTGATGGATGGAGAGGTAGGTAGAGAGAGATTAGGGAGATAGAGAGTAGAGAGGGAAGGAGAGGGAAAGGTATATATGGAGAGAGTGGGAGGTGAGATAGAGAATAATAGAGAGATAGAATGGTAGGATGTGATGGATGGAGAGGTAGGTACAGAGGGAGAGGGGAGATATAGATAAGTAGAGAGGGAGGGAGAGAGGGAGGGTCTGAGGGAGAGAGAGGTCAGATAGAGAGAAATAGAGAGAGTTGGAAGGAGAGGTAGGTAGAGAGAGGGAGAGAGGAGATAAAGATAAGTATAGAGGGAAGGAGAGGTAGAGAGAGGAGAGATAGAGAGAAGTAGAGAAGGAATGAGGGAGGGAGGGAGAGGTGGGGAGAGAGAGAAAGGTGAGATAGAGAGGTGTAGAGAGAGAGTATGGAGGAAGAGAGAGGGAGGTGAGAGAGAGTGAGGTAGAGAGAAATAGAGAGAGTGATAGGGAGTGATGGAGGGAGAGGTAGGTATAGAGAGAGGAGAGAGAGAGAGAGAGAGAGGATGAGGGAGAGAGATAGAGATAAGTAGAGAGGGAAGGAGGGAGGGAGCAAGAGAGAAGTGAGATATAGATAATTAGAGGGAAAAGGAGAGAGGGAGAGTTCTTGAGATCAAGGGAGAGAGAGTTAGATAAAGGGATGGAGATAGTGAGAGAGAGGTCTATAGTGTAAGGGATAAAAAATGAGTGAGATAGAGAGACAAATAATACAACTTGTTGATTACTAAAATTTGACATGTTGATTACTGAAATTTGTGAGATCTTCCAAAACTAGAATTTGTATTATAACTCCTAGAGATCTGAAACCACTCTTAAACATCCTGAAACTATATACATGAAATATAACTTAAAGTATAAGAAAGTAAATGTCCATATGTAAATGTTTATTTCATGTATATAGTTTCCCTGAAGGATAAAAAGAAGAAAGAAAAAAAGAAAAAATAAATAAATTCAATGTAGACCAAAATGCAAGTTCTTTATAGTGTGCTCATTTTTTTTCAATGCATTCACAAAACATGAGCATGTTATAATGTACTTGTGTTTTGTCAATGCATTCAAATAATGTGAGCGCGTTATAATGTGCTTGCATTATATCTTTCTTTGGGAATCCCCAAGCCTTAGACTTGGTATTTTCCTTGGAATACCAACCCAAAGGCTTGGGAG
Organism: Sequoia sempervirens; assembly: GCA_007258455.2. Taxonomy (NCBI): domain Eukaryota; kingdom Viridiplantae; phylum Streptophyta; class Pinopsida; order Cupressales; family Cupressaceae; genus Sequoia; species Sequoia sempervirens. The sequence continues at coordinate 330,072,833 of VDFB02271358.1, read as the reverse complement.
ACCTTCCCAACAACCAGAGACGTGTTTTTACAAATTCTACAATATTTCACATAATCGAATTCGTGCTCACCATTAGGATTGCACATATTTCAATGCCAAAAAAATATGGGTAATGTTATGTTCTCTCTTAGCTATCAAACGATGTAACCTTTTTCACTTTTTGACAATGTTAAGCCTTTCATCTATAATTTCTTTTGTTTGTCTCTTTTTTGGAAAATAACAATGTTTGGTGTTTTTTTCATTATAAATTAACTGTTCATCAAAATTTCAAATAAATTACATTTTTAGAAACTAAACTCCATTCTACAAATTTAAAAAAAAAATCAATTAGTTTCCAAAATTTGTAGGGGTAGCATGACCAAAATTCTATTTTTCAGGAAGTGTCCACTTAGAAAATTAGTAAAAAATCAAATATTCATTAAAAATTATCAAAAAATCATGCATCAACTACATACTATTAGCTAATTTCTCACTGAAGTGATTTTAAAAATACTTTAAAAAAGTTCACCGTGCTAGGGATGTACAAAAGTTGCTATGTTATGTTTTTTTGAAAAAAGCAACACCAATTTTTGTACGTCCCTCTTTTGAACACCTTAATCTCAACCATTTTCAAAATACTTTAGTAGTTTAGAAAGTAGACTTAGAGCACTACGATCCTTGTTTTTGATGCATCTCAAAATTTTGAGTGTAACTATCCTCAATTTCATGTCCAAGGTTAGTATTTCCTTATTTCAGAAGAAAAAAAAGTGGCCACTTAAGCCCCCTTTTTGGCCCCCCATCTTTTTGCATTTACCCTTACATAATATAAAATAACTAAATGAAACTGTTTGAAGCATATGCTTAGTAATGATGAATAACAACAAAACATACTTGAAACATGAACTGCAGAAAATAGTTTAGCTTTAGAACCTAATAATATTTGAATTTCTGATTTTCTTATATGAATGGCTCATGTATCAAGAACTTTCTCACCCCATGTTAATGATTGCTTGATAAAACTTTACTAATTGAGTTGGACGCTAAAAATTAGTAATAGTAACTTATATTCTCCAGTTGATCTTCAACCAAAAACTTGCAATCACACATCAAGCTCGAGAAGAAAAAATGTTGATTGTTAGGGAATAGGGTTTTTCCTTTGTCAAACCCTGTTTAGGTAATTAAACCTTGAATTGAAATAATGCATATAAGGAAAGATGAATGAAAAATAATGTGTAGCAACTCATCAATCCTCAATTGAACCTTGGAATACAAATATGAAACCTAGCATGAAGTGGCCATAATGTAGATCTTGATCATGAACTTGAAATAGGATGATAGCTTTGAATACTTGAACTTGATCACCAATGCTACAACATCACATTAGCTCAACAACATGCAATGATTTGACATGATGAAAGATATCCTTGATTGTTGCAATAAAACCTTGATAATCTACTCTTGAATACCTTTGAAAATGCTCTTGAATACTCTCATGATCATAAGCTTGATATAATGCTTGAATACTTTAAGTTTCTATGTGAAACTATGTGAATTAACCTTATATTTATACTTAACTTAAGATTTAATCTTGAAACTCAAATAACACAAGCTGACATCAGATCTAGGATTCAAAATCATTAAAATCCCACCAAGTATAAGTTCAAAAGGGGGTGTCCTAAGTTAAGGAGGACCCATTTTCCATAGGGTGAATGGGTCCTAGCATAGTCAACTAGGACATGCTTTGGGGACATGAAACAATATGTAAAAAGGGGGTCCTAGGACCTAGGAAGGACCCATTCACTAGGTGGTGAATTTGTCCCAGGTAACTAGCCTAGGACTCAAACCTTGCCAAATTAAGTATTATGCAATATTATTAATGAGTGTCCAGATTTATCCTTTGGAAAATGTAATAAATTAGGCTTGGATTTGAATTTAAGGGGGAAATTAAGCTCAATTAATCTCAATTAATTAATGAAATGCCTAGATTAATGTGAAAGTGTAGGGAAGCACTTTACAACACCCTAAATAAGGCACCATTAAGTCCATTTTATTAAAAAGGGCCCTAGACTTAATGTGAATGTGTAAAACACATTACAACACTAAATCAAGGCAACATTAGGCTCATTTATTGTTAATCATTCCCAAATTAAGTAAGGAAAATGGATACTTTTTCCATTACTACAAAATCCAACCATGATCTTCAATATTTTGCTATCATATTCATTCATTTGAGCTTATTAAAGTATGCACACATAAAATCTAAGAGCAACAAAGGTTTATAAAGAAAAATTGAGAAGGGTAATGAAGGTGATTCAATGTTGACATAAGAAGGTATTGCTTTCATTGTTTCATTTTTTTGGTCTCTTGTGTCATTTTTGTACTTCATTGTTAGATTATGATCTTTGGATTGAATTTGGCAGTTTTATGGTTCTTGTTAATGATTCTAGCATTTAACCTGATTCTTTTTCGTACAATCTTTCTCATTATTATGGCTGAATTCATAACTAAAGTTGAATGAACATACTGGAGAGCTTCTTTCTAGGCGTCAAGTTTGTTGAGATGCTTACACTTCTCTCTTTGGTATTTGAATGAATCAAAATACACACTAGATGAATGAGAACTATATATAAATAGATATATTCCCTTCCAAGTCACATACTAGATGAGAGAATATTGCACTTTAACCATAGCTCTAGTAGTGAGATTTGCAAGATATCTTGAATTGGGATCATTTGGGTTTTCTCTCCCAGCTTCAAAAATTCTTTGTGAATTCTTTCTAAACCAATCTACAAATGAGAAAATACTTCTTCCCAATGTTCTCCACATATTGAAAATAAATTCAAAACCCCTCATCAAATTTTATTCTTTTAGAATCCTATATTGAAATCTAGGGCAACTTGATCGTCAAATCCCTGTAATTATTTTTAAAATATTATCCAACTTTTCACCTTAAAATATGATAAATGGCTATTTTTTCCTCCATCTGATCAATACCCTTAGGCTCTCTTCAATCACGTCAACCACCATTGTGTACAAGACCCTAGCCCTTTACAACACTACCCTATGCAATATGTTTGCACACCTTCTTGTTATTAATTATTATCAAATTAAGTGACATGATTAATTATTATTAGGCCATTCCTAAATAATTTTCTATTACAAAAAGTGGCATGTCTATGGTGTCTATGGGATTGGAAAACTACGGGAGGGATGTGGAAAACTATGGGAGGGAAGCAATGACTTGAGATAGTGGATCATAAGTACATAGTATTTTCCTCCAACTTAAGAGAAGAGAAAGGTATTATGAAGTTTAATACAATTTTACTAGAATTGTTTGAGGGATCTTCTTCCTCTTATGTTTTACTAGGTTTGTGTCAATAAGGAACAAGCATTTATGAAGTTAAATAGTAAATCCATTAGATCTTTTATGATTTTTTTAAGAAAAATTATTGTCAAAAATATTTGAAGTTAATGAGTTCAACCCTTTAAGCATAAATCTTATTTGTAAACAAAATTATTGTAAGAATTATTTAAATTTTAATACATTCAACTCATTGAGCATAAATTTTTCTTTTCAACATAATTATTATATAAAAACTATTTGAAATTTAATACACTTTAGCATAAAGACCTTCACCAATGCTCACACTACATTGGTTATATTGACTCTACTTTATAAGGAAGAATGTATAGACTACATAATTATTAAAAGTATGAAGAAAGTTAAACTAAATACGACCACCACCCTACAATCTATGATAAATAATAATTTGATAGAAGCAATAATAAAATTAACGCCTAGATTTCAAATTTTAGATAAATTGATCAAAGCTTAATGAATTAATCAAAATTGATAATTTGACAAATATCCAGATTGTTTGTGTGTTAATTGAAATTCAAAATTTTATAAATCGAACATATTTATATAAGTTCTAGATGTGTCATTGGTCTTAGAACACATATGTTTTTCACTAAATCACCAAAAGCTCCCAATATAACTAGAAGCCTAGAGATGTTATCTTGTAATACACGGGGTTATTGCAATATTTTAAAAACATAAATATGACAATTGCACTCGTTTCTTTTGTCACTAGAGCCACTAACTCTTCCTCTGGATCGCTAGGAATTTTAGAAACTCTACCATCTATGCGACCAAATAGGTCGACATATAATGTAATGCATGCTTCGATATATTTCTTTCTTTCAGAATCAATGCGACCAAACCGATCGACAGATGCCCCAATTTTTGGTCTCCAAACTATACAGGTAACGTCTAAGAGTACTCCCTGATTTGAATAAAGAACGAGTTAGGTAGTCCAATTAATATTTACTAGCACTTGCACCTAAAGTGGGTTCAAGGGAGACGTCAATAGGAAATTAAAGGAAAGACATAAATGAATTGGAACAACACATAATTGATTATATAAAAATAGACGTATACATTGTATTATATAACTAGGTACATATTTTTATTGGATTTGTTTTTTTTTTTTAACAATGCAATCCCTTTGAAGAATGTGTATGTACCTATGAAATAGGACATAAAATTGAAGTTATAAGAAAATCAATAATAATAATGACAAATACTGAAAAAAAGACAGATTATTTTGTGATATTGTCTACCCAAATGTGACCATCATTCTTTTGACATAAATTTCAATGTAAGCTAAACCTTTAAATTGGAACTGAGTCTGATTTCTCGAAGAGGATGTCAAAGACTACAAACTTTTTTGTTTTAGGTACTTCAGATATATTTTTATTAACTTATGCATGGACATTGATTATATAATAAATATGTAATTCCTACATTATCTTTAAAGGGAGAAGAAGGAAAATTTTAGATACACCCAAAATAATGTCAAAAACAGAGAAAGATTTTGTATATGCTTATATATATTTTATGTATGTTTATATTGCTAGATTTGTTATATCTTAAATATTTTTTGTATGGTTGTTCCAAACATGTCGCAATGAAAATTTTGATGCCCATATCCATACTTAAGTTCATAGTAGGACCAAGAGCTTTAGTGCTTAGGATTGTGGCAATTGTGAAGCCTAGTTCTTGTCAAACAATAAAGGATCTCAAATGTGCATATGGGCCATGAAGAGATGTAATTTTATCCCATTTTCTATAACAACTTCTTAATGCAAAATCCTTTTGCATTTGGATAAGGTCCCCATTCATGAACCATCTTTCATATATCAACAAAAAAGGGGAAATTAAATTCAGGTTGTTACATGTTTTAACTTCTTATGTTCCTAAATGCTTCAGGATGCAAATCATTTCATTTTTAATTTGAGAAAGTTATATGTTCTTCCTCATTAGTAACTGTACTTACTTTTGAAGGGGAAAAAGAGAAAGCTTGTATGGAAACTTTAGAAACTTATTGGACTTGTAGATTTAAATAAAAAATATTTTGATCTATTTTTCCCACTCTCTTCTCCATCATTCGTGTATTTTCTAAACTAAAAGCTAACGCTATAGCTGACCAACTCAACTTTGATGCTCAATGAAGTTTTAATTCTTAACTGGTATGGATAGATATTTTGAAATCAAATAATACCATCAAAGCAATTTCATTTTGCAAGAACTCATAGCCTCTAATAAGGGGAGCTCCATGCAGGTTTTTCTTAGGATTATAACATAATAGTTTTGATCCATACAACAACCACAATTATTCTTCACCCAAGCCTTCAAAACTATCATGATGGTCAACTCCCTTTAAGGGCACAAGCTAAAGCCTCATATGTTTACATGGGTATGCCTTATATCTCATGTGTGGCACCCAAATTTAAATAGCATGATAATTTATCTATCAAAAGGATCATTCACTCGTCAACTCTAACTTGCAAGGTGGCTCACATACCTGAGTGTGACTTCTTGTTGAACTGATTACAATGCATCTACAATATGCTAAAAACAATTCTAATTATGCTTAGAAAATTTACTTAACACACCTCATACTTCACCACTTATCAACCTCTTCACACTCTGCGCTGCTCTAGATCTCATACACACTTAATTTTCTCACATCATACACCACTTATATCACCACACAAGGAATTAACCTTGTATATATACTGCATCCAACAAAAACATAAATTAGGTTGGCCTAATTGATGTACCATGCAATACCACAACCTATCAGCCCAAAACACCAGCACACACAAACCAAAAACATATACATAATAAAATATAGGTCAGCATGACCCATAATCACTCCCATAATTCTTCTCCATACTCTATCCAACTCCGCACGATCCCAAAATACTTAGGTTGATTGCACATAGAAAAATTGGTAAAGTAAAATTGAATGAACCAACTATTCATCCACACCTTGATACGTGGACCACCAAAACACTTTCCAGTTATCTGAGCATACACACTACTGGTATCCACAAACACTTCCTCAAATCTGCATAACAAAATGTTCATCCATGGTGGAATACGGAGCATTCCAACATACACTATGTACCACTAACATTGCCATTATAGAGTCCGATACTCTGTCAACATTATCTTCGATTGTAGAAGGAATCCAATCACAAAGATGTGGATTTAGAGTCTTCCAACACGTATCAACATCACCTCAAATCTGCATAACCAAATTCTTCATAGTGGAGCAATACAGACCCAAAAACTGGTTCTTTGAACTCCAAAATTGCATTTCGAGACTTGGGCAATTATCCAACCATCTAGTCTTCTTTGGACTAACACTTTTGAATATTTTCCATCGGATTACCATTATTAATGGGTTGCCATCAATGAAAACACCATATTCTCATCAATATTCAACAATCTCTCCATACTATCATGCTCATGTTGCCAATCCAACATGAGTCTACATCGAGCATGAGTCTGCTTTTTTATTTTCTTTCTGTGCTTAGTTGATAGTCATGTATCTTTTCTTGGCCCAAGGATAAGTGAGTAAAGGATAGATAGCAAAGATTAATGGGCTCCACTGATTGTTATCTATTGTTGCTACATACTAGGTAAGCATAAGGTTCATGAGTCTGCTTTTCAATTTTCTTTCTGTGCTTAGTTGATAGTCATGTATCTTTTCTTGGCCCAAGGATAAGTGAGTAAAGGATAGATAGCAAAGATTAATGGGCTCCACTGATTTTTATCTACTGTTGCTACATACTAGGTAAGCATAAGGTATGTTTGTGGCCTTGAAAAAATAGATTATGCTGAAATTTTATTGCTTTTTGTTGTCAAAGACAGGTGATAGGACCCTCTTGTACATATGGAGAGCTCAGGGAATGTGTCTTTGAGCTTGCCATCGAAGTCTCTTGTTCGCAAAAAAATTGTTTCCAATTTGGACAGCTAATGACCAATTAGAGAATGACCAGTGTTACAGCATTTGATTGCCTTGTGCTTCTAAAAAAAATATCGGCACATGCATTTGCAGCTCAGCATAATTTTGTTTAAATATTCTTTGAAGTCACTAATGAAAAGATGTGTTGGTAGATTAATAGATTGTCTAGTTGGCTTGTACAGACCTGAAAAAGTGGTATTTTTTGACATGAGATTGGGGGCATAGAAGTAGATTTGTATTGAAGTTAACTGGAATCCTCAAAGAATGTGCAAAATTTATCATTTGGCTATAATTTTTAAGTTATATCAGAAATTTCAAATTACTTGTAAACTTGAAAACATTCCTAGTTTATCTTGCAATTTATATCTTTGGTTTGCTTTGTTGCTTTGAAGTACCTAAATGTGAAATGATTTTTATTTTTTTTACTGAAATATCTTCCAACCACAATATGACAATTGTTGTAGCCTACCTCACTACCCAAGATAAAAGGCGAAAAAAAAGCATAGACTACAGTTTCTTGCAGCTCCTCATCAGCCTGTCCACTCGCAAAAAAAAGGATGTGTCGTGGCCTGGCACCACATCCCATTCTGACCTAAAAAAACAAAGGAGATGCTTCCGTAATTTTGTGCATATCCGCTTTAAAGAAGGAAGCATGCAAACATATCTTGCTCATTTAATTATAACCTGCCATTCTAGAGTAGCCACATACTAGCTAGTTGCAATTTTTTTTTAAGACTACACAATAGTCAAATATCTGCACGAATAATCTACCAATTTTTTTCGATTTGGCTTCTTCCTATCTTGGACTAAACAACTAAATATTTCATTGCAGGTCATATAAAGACAACATCGGCATGCTTGCTGACCCTCAACTAATTTGACAAAGAGCATAAAGGTATGTAGAATAATGTATAATTTTGAGGTCATTTCTTCAACCATAACAAACTGTTTAAACAAAAGATGCATTTTGGTTATTCCATGGGGGTATTGTTTGTAGTAATGAAAGAATCATTGTTGTTTATTAAACTATTGCATACACTTGTTCTAAGTTGTTTTTCTTAAGATTTTTCTACTTGCATGTACAAATTCTTATACTAATTTTTCACTTACCTTGTCTTCGGTCTACATAACCCACCTCTGGTTACAACAGACCAGGCAAAGTACAGTCCTCAGGAGAGACTATTCAAAGTTCATCATCTTGCATCAATGTTCACATCATGTTGAAATTCTCTTTCTTGGTCATATGCTATTCTGAATGCAGTTGAGGTGGAATAGTTAACAACACCTGGGTATTGCCCAAATAAGGGTTAAAAAACTGAGACAACAGATCTGGGTAATGCCCAGTTAAGATTTAAATGCTAGCATGATAGGATGTGGGTATCACCCACATAAGTAACAGCATCTGGGTATGATGCAAATAAGCTTTAAAAGCTTGCATTTTCATGGGATTTGACTGTGTATTTCACTGTGTGGTGGAAGAGAATTAAAAGTGAGTCTACGTTATTTGACTGTGTATATCTAAACTTAGAATTGGAAATAGTTTTCTGCACTATAAATGAAAAGGGAGATTTTGCATTTTTTTGTATAGTCAAATTGTTGTTTGTGTTCTATTATGATTTCATGCTTTAACTTAAGTAAGAGAATTTCATTAGATCTAACAATTGCAACTGTTATCCATGGTTTTCATATAAAATTCATTTCCATTTTGACTCACCAAGACCATAAGATATCTGGAGGGGTTAAGGAGAATTATGAAATGATTCACAGGGCTTTAGGAGCATAGTGAGACTAAAACGTAGAGGCACATTTTGGAGAGATCTAGAGAGACCCTACAAATTTCAAGAGACAATTGCAGCGTATGCAGACCTAAGAATATAAAATATTATTCTAGCAAAAATAAATATTCTCTTACTTAAGTTAAAGCATGGAATCATAATAAAACACAAACAACAATTTGACTATATAAAAAAATGTAAAATCTCACTTTTCATTTATAGTGCAAAAAACTATTTCCAATTCCAACTCTAAGTTTAGATATTTTGAATAAATTTAGTTTCACACGTAGCTTAATATATTCAAAATCAAAATCGAAACCAATACATGAATTTATTGATATGAACCTCAATAAATGTAAATAAAGAAAAAAATCAACTGAAGATTTACAACAACAGTGAAAAATAACTTAAGTTTTAAACAACTGCATCATTATAATAGATTCAAAAAATCAAACAAAACTGCAATTTTGGCATAAAAACTAAAAAAAAATAACTGACATTTCTGTATAGTATAGGATAAAATTAGAAATTTATGCAATAGTATTTTTCCTTGCTTTAGAAGAGAACATCTGCCAGCCTCCTCTATTTTGGGGCCTGCATAGGCAATGCATTCCATGTATTTTGGGGATGTTTAGATTGTGTCTTCAAGATAAAGAAATGAGGGGAAGGTGTCCTGTAGTCCAAAGCTACCTCACCTTTGGAACAAAGGAATTATTACCCCTTTTCATGTGTGAATTTGTGAGCAGTTAGTAACTTCATCCCTGAACAAATATCATACAAAGGATTAGTTTAAGTATAGAAAAGTATGCATTCACACATACAAAGAAGATTTAAGAACAACAAATTAGGATAAATTGTTTTAAAGTGAAATAAAACAAAACAAAAAATGATAGTAACGTTGCATACAGATTCTAAAAAAATAAAATTCATTGAGACCATGGCAAGTGACTTATCTGAAGATTCTGCACAAATTGTGTTGTGCTATCAATGATGTCGATGAGAAAAAATGAGTAGAGTATCTATTGAACAGATGAGATAATGTCAACAGTTAACTTCAAAAGGATTGCATATTAAGCTAACAATCCTAGACCTTGCCATGTAAAAAACGTTGGGAATCAGAAAGATAGTGCAATTTCTAAAAATCAGGGTAAGTCATAAACACAAACCAAATTGCATTCATCATCTTCCCCTACTAAGATAAAGAGATCACTAGAGACTTGAATAAAAAAAATCATGCAATTTCAATTTTTTGTAGTTATTATCATCGCCCTCTTATTATTAATCACATTTACTTAAATTCCATAAATAAAACAAACTACAGTTTATATATCTAAGTGGAGTAAAAAAGTAAGCAACCTACAAACTCACACATTCAAATAGCATAATACTAAAACGTTGCCTTAAAACTCCATCAGAACAGTGGTCAACAAGTAAGGCCTGTCTTTCCACCATATGTAAAGACTTGGGTTGTTGTTGAGCTTGATCTTTGAAAACCCTAAAATAAGTGAGTTCTGATCATTTAAACCCTAACCCTAGAATGGACCACTGATTGGAAACAACGAATAAATTCTAGTGAAAAAGGGCCTATGTGGCAATGGATGCCCGACACTAAGCTAGCACATTGAACATACAAATTAATATGTAATCGACACTTCATATATACAATTTGAAATTAAAGAACATGAAAAAAAACACAAACACTATGCAAATCGCATGAAAAAAGGGCACTACTATCTGAAGCTTGCTATATCTCTGTAGGTCCTTGCACGCTCAACTCCATATGGGACATCACAATCTATTTATAAGCGCAAGTGGTGATGGAGGGCAGTTGATCTTCTTGATAGAGAAGATATTTGCTAAATTTATTCGTAATGAGATTAGCCTAAAAATTAATTCAAACAGTGGAGTGTTTGGAGTTTATTTGCATTCAACGAGGGCATGATGATAAGAAAATAAAATATGAAGGCTTCCTTCCACTTTGATGAGTGTATTGTATTTCTTAAAGTATCCACTGCCTTGGCCCCACATGACCTCAAGGGTTCCTTTCGCTATCCGTTTTGTGCATAGCCCACAATTATAGCAGCTCCAGCTCAGTTGTCAGGAATTCTCCATTCTACCATTTAGATGGTGGCTTGGTTTCAATGATTCAAGTCTATTAGTCCTTGATCATGTAGGTATGCATGTGCTAGCTTGGCGAGGGCTGCAATCAAACGGTTTACCGGGCCCTCAAACGGTTTGCAGGAGATAGGTATTTCGATGGCTTGTGGCAATAAAAGCCTATCAGCTAATTAATGAAAAAACTCAAAGTCATCTCTTTAGGGGATCACAAAAAAGCATGACTTATAGTATATAATATATAACAATTGCTCTCTAACAAATTTGTACAACAAAAGTGCAATACCTGCCACTTATTTGTAATGCAAGGTGAAAGGCGTAGATATTTCAATTCTTGCAATTCTTCAATACCTTTGAACTTCTACAACTTCCAACACTCAAAAATGGTTTTGTTTCTAAGCAGCATTGATTGTTTGTGTTTGATTTTGCATTCTTTAGGTAATTATGTGTGTCTACTAGACCTAAATCCACTTCAATTAAACTTTTCAAATTTTCAAGATGGAGAGATTTGAGGCTGGAAAGGTATGTTGGAGATTATAATCCCAACTACCCCAACTCCATATGCTGAGCATTTAAAACAGAAGTTTCTCACCGATATTCTAGATGACTCTGCCACCAACTTCCCACCAACCCTCATTTCTCATGTTTGTCTACTATTTTGTATTCTGGAAAAATATAAAGACCTCAATATGATTATAAATAGAATGTAATGTAAGGGCTATTCACTCTTCTCAGAGTCCAGCTCTGTATAGCTGTAAGGAGATAATATATGTAATGTTTTATGATTATTTAATATAATATGTGTTTTCTATTTTATTTTGCTTTGTCTTCACTCCAACAAAGTGGTATCAGAGCCAATGGTAAGAGACTGGAGAGGCAGATGAATCTAGCGAGTCCTAAAGAATTGAGTTGGGTAGTTGTTGCTATTCTGAAAATTTTCAACGAAGTCATGAGAAGATGTCAACCGCAGCTGATCAAGAAGATTTAAAGAGCTAAGGTATGTGCAGAGATGGAGGAGGATACATGAAGGAGATCTATCATCGGGCAAAGAAAGAAGCAGATCTAGAATGTCATTGCAAGAAAGAAGAAGACGTTGCTGCAAGAGATTGGTGTTGCTAGAGAAGGAGCAAACAAGACAAAGGTGCCTCTCATGAGATCATTGGCAATCCCAATGTAAAGATAGGAGATTCTAAGTTGCCTAAAGAAGATTGGAGAAGAATTGATGAAGAAAGTTGGCAGGCACATAAAAGTTGGAGAGAAGATTTTCGTATCCAAAGGATGTGGTATTTTGAAAGCAAGTGTTTATGGTTATGGTGTATGTTGCCTCTACAGATGAAGTCAAAATCAAACCACTACCAAAGTGCTCCGCAATTGTTGAAAAATAAAAAGGTGTTTTTTTTTTTTTTTGAAAAGGTTGATTATGTATGAAGAAAGTGATCTCAAGATTACACATGAAGGATACAAGTCTAAAAGTTGTTTTGATTAAACAGATGTCTATGTCTGCAGTATTAAGAAGATGTTATAGTATGTTTTGTGTTATCTATTTTGAAGTTGTCTTTGTAGATCTTGAGGTAGTAGGAAGTTTGAGGAGATTGGATAAGTATGTGTCTAGGTTGAGAGTCAAATTGTGAAGAGCATTTCTAAAGTCTATAAAATGATATAAAAATGAAGAGTTGAAAAGTGAGATGAGAACATCAAGGAGGATAGCAGATGTCTGTTATGAAAATATAAGTGAATTTTTTAAAAAGAAATATTGTTGAATGCTGCAACATTTTGTTTCTGTATGAAAGCAATGTATGAGGCCAATGGAGCCCATTAAAACTAGGATCCCCAAGCACCTGCAGAGTGATTCAATGGGAGGTGTTGATAAAACAAGTGAATCACACCTAAACCTACGATGGACTAGTAACCAAGAGGGCCAGAGCTCATGGTTAGAGCATCCCAACTATAGCATGGGATCTCCTAGGTTTGATCGCTAGATCTAGAATATTTTAGATGCCACAACATCAGTGAAAGAGACTAAGAATGCAATGAGAATTCATGGTAGTTGTGATTAGGGGGGAGTGTTGGAGATTATAGTCCCAACTACCCCAACTCTATATGCTGAGCATTTAAAACATAAGTTTCTCATTGACATTCTAGATGAATCTTCCACCAATTTCCCACCAACCCTCATTTCTCACATTTGTCTACTTTTTTTTATTATGGAAAAATATAAAGACCTCAATATGAAATTTTAACCCTGTAGGTTGCAATTTGGTATCTATGGATTTTGTAGTATGAAATTTTAACCCTGCAGGTTGCAATTTGATATCAAAGCTTGATGGTAGAAGATCCTGAAGGCCTGGAGAGCAATGGAGTGTTGATGCTAAAGGAATTGAAGTTTCTAGTTGTAGCTATAGCTTGTTGAAGCCAAAGGAATTAGTCACTGAGGTCAATGAAAGCTGAAAGAATTCACAGATTTTAAAGGAATGTGTGAAGCTGCCAGAAGAGTTAAAAATGATTAGGAGTTGTTGTTGTAGTCTAGTTGTTGATCATTGAGTCTTTGGAGAATAGTATTGATAGTCATTACAAAAGGTTGAGATCCAGTAGAGATTATCAAAATATTAAAGAGATTGTTGTGCAAGATTAAATGTGATGTCACTCCAAATCATATCACAATTTTTTAGAGTTGTTTGAAAGAAGATAAGCCCTGTCCCTTAATTATATGTGAAGAAATTTATTCTCAAAGAGAGATTGAGGAAGCTTCTGAAGCTCATTTGAAGAACCTCCCCAGTCGGAGTGTGGGGATGCTAAAGAAATCGATGTAGAGGTGTTTTTCCATAGGATATGAGATCGATGTCAAAAGCTACCATGAAAAAGTGTGATGTTGAAGCCACAAGCCAAATGAGTTGATAGTTGCTGCAGATCTAAAGAAGTTGTTGCCTAAGTCAAAGGATTGTTGAATCTGTGGTGCTGTGTAGGTGTCGGGTATGTGCAGGTTAATGGTGGGCCAAAAAGTGGCAATGAGGAAAAAAACACGTCTTTCATCGACTGAGAAAACACGAAAAGAACATGTTGACTTTTTGTAGGCTCGAGTGTCACCATACCAAACACCAAAGCTACTTTTACACATCGGATATCCGATTTGGATCAGATATCCGATTTGTAAAAAGTATATATTAAACACTTCTGTCTCTTTTTTGAACTCATTCGACTGAGAAGAACCCTTGAGCGCACTGTTCATCCATTGTTCGCGTAACGGATATCCGATATAGGCTAAATTCGATTTGGAAAGGTAAGTTTATTTCTTTTCATTTGATTTGATTCAATTTTGATTTAGATTTGAATAATTTCATATGGTTTTTGTTTATTTTTTTTAAAAATAGGGTTTTTGATTGAGTTTTTGTGAAAAAATATAGTTTAGAATAGATTTTGATAAAAAAATGAATGTTTTTTGTGGATTTTTTTTCACAATAGGGTTTTTGATTGAATTTTTATGAAAAAATTGAATTGAGAATGGATTTTGATAAAAAAAAATGAATGTTTTTTGTGGATTTTTTTTCAAAATAGGGTTTTTGATTGAATTTTTATGAAACAATTGAGTTCAAAATAGATTTTGATAAAAAAATGAATGTTTTTAATGGATTTTGATTTAAAAATAGTGTTTCATTTATATTGTCTAATTTTAGATTAATTATTTTTTAACTTTAATCAGGCATTGTTGTGTAGTTTTGCACACACACCCCACTGAAAGTGGGGACCCTCTTTTTGCTCTGGCTTTTGGTGTCTTTTGGCCCCTTTATTTTATTGAATTCATTGCCTTCGGAGGTCCTTAGATGTCATCTTGCTTGTCCAAGTCCTTCCCCCGAGTTGTGCTTCGAAAAACTAAGTTCTGAACAAAATCCGGGCTTTTGCCCCAATCCGCGATAATCCTGTCCGCCTGGATTTTCTCGGAATCCTGTCTGCCTAGATTTTCCCGGAATCCTGTCCACCTAGATTTTCTTGGAATCCTGTCCGCCTGGATTTTCCTAGATTCTAGTTTGGAGTCCGCCTGGCCCGGATTTTTCTGGATTTTCCCCTTGGTCTGATTTCCCCGGAAGGGCCCAAATCCCGAAATTTCCTAGAATGGAAAATTTTCCGAAAATAGTTATTTATTTATTTATTTATTTTTTCCAAAATGGAATTTTTAAAATGTTCTGAAATTGAAAATTTCTTGAAAAGATTTTGAAAATGAAATTTCCAAAAGTGGAAAAAATTCTGAAAATGGAAAGTTTCCTTATAAAAATGTAAGCTTTTTTAGAAAAGGTTAAACTTTTATTCAAATTTATTTTGGATTGGATTTTTAACATGTGAGCTATTGATGATGATATCTATTTTTCAGGATTAAATAGATTTTAAAAGTGGGACCTGCCTAAAAATCCATGCCAAAACTGTCTACAGTTGGAGGACTTTCTGGAGGACACGTGAATCTAATCTTGTTGGAGATCGTAGGCTGACATGGATAATATTCATGCATTTAATGCAAATCTTGTCCTATTTTGAAATTCTCCTAGCCGACCTATTTTGGGGCCAGTTATTATCTAATTGGGCCGACATGTTTGGGGTTTCCTATAAATGGCATTGTTGCCTCATTTGTAAGGGGGGTAGATAGATAGAATAGAGAACAGAGGAATATACATATTGATACAAGCAAGTTTAGCAGTAGTTAGAGTTAGGAGTTGGCTTCTTTAAGGAAAATGCTATAACAGAACATTGGAATTGTTGGTGGAGTTTGGTGATTCAATACAATTGAAGGCATTATGATTTTTTGGTGATCTCTTTTGTGATGACTTATCTTGCATGGTTCTTATGATTCAATCTTTCAGATTGCTCAAGGTTGTTAGATTTAGATTTAAATCCAATTCAATGATGTTTATGATTTAATGTTTAAAGTGTTTGCAGCAATCCCTAGTCCATACTTTTTGCAGCTAGCTAATTGTTAGTTGCTTTGCAAAGTTAGCCTGGACCTTTATATTCATTGCGCTTGGTTCAATTGTGGAGATTTATTCATTTCAACTGCAATTGGGTTGTCTTGGGTGAATGTTCATGATCTGAAAATCTTTAAAACCTTAGAAGATTGCACTGTTTCTGTAAGATTGCAGATTAATCTTGGTCAAGCAGAGATTGGTTTCATTGGGATTGGTCCATTTCAAGTGTTTTATCATTTGTATTGTTAATCTTAGGAGTTAGAATAGAATAGAATCTCTTTAAACCCTTATCTTTTTTGCTGTTTATTTTGAATTTGGGTTAGTTTTAGGATTGAAAGCATCACCATATTGTTACATTTGATAAAAATTCACTTCCAACATTGTTCATTTGTAAGGCCCCTTATGATTACTAGCATTTTCACATATTATCTGAGTTGTTTATGCATTGTCCTGACCTGACACCCGAGAGACCTTGGGGTGATTTTCAACAATTTATTGTTGAAGATTATCTTTCAAGAGAGATAGAATATCATTTTCTGTCTGAGTTGTTGTTGTGCAGAAAACTCCATCAATAGGCATTATGGCTACCAAGAATGAAAATGCACAAATTCCACCAGTTGAAAATGAAAATCCACTAGCTGATAATCAAAATACAGAAATTCCAAATGCTCCACCACCTCCGTAGCCATCAATTGAACAGTTAATTCATGAAAAATTGGAGAAATTGAGGGGCATTTGTGATGTTTATAGGAAAATCCCTCGATTATCCCATATGTCAACCACATTGACAGGAATAATTACAAATGTAGAAACCCTCTCCACCCAGCATAATGCATTTCATTTGTGGTGAGAAACCATGAGGCAATATTATGCATGTGGAATGTCTTATGATGATGTGAAAGATCTCCAAATAACAAAATCCCAAATAGCCTCTTTATTTATTAACCCTAGCACTGGTTTGCTAGTTAATGTTAACAAGCCAAAACTTTCTATAAAATGGTGCACGCATAGGGGCATAGTAGATAACTTTTGGGATCGTTGGTGTATAGTTTTTGATAAACCACCTAACAATAATCTTGATGTACCTTTTTACTTTATTAAAAAATTATATGCTGAGTTTTTGTTAGGGCATCATGTCAATTACTTTGACATTAAACCCTTCCAGGGCGTTGGTAGAGGTATGCCTTAGGATAGGCCAGGGGAAGCTAGAGTAGTTAGGCGCCCACATGTTCCCCATCCTCCCCTTCCTCCGCCACCTCCAATACAACATCCAGATATTATGGAGGATGCAGCCACACAAACTATCCAAGCCATTCACTCTTTGAGTGGTCTTTTGGTTTCCCATGCTTCTTCAGTAGCTCAGCCACAGTCTGGTGATCTTGGCGATGGATCCAGTGCTGCTGCATCATCCTCCTTAGGTCCACATATTTGTGTGCCACATATTTGCAATACGTGCCAGCAAATATGTTTGGGTCCTATTGTATAGCCCCCTGAGCATCCATTAGACACTTCTGATTATGACGTCTAGGATGTGGAGATTGTAGCAGATCAAACACAGGGGAGTGGAGCACACCCTACAGAGTCCTCTCCTACTAGAGAGGTGGACATTGAAGTAGTTACATAGGTAACATTTAAGGTGTAAATTCATAACTTGCACTTTTTTTAAAATGAATATTAATAAGAGATAGTATCAAGTACTAATATATATTTACATGGTCTATTTAACAGTTAATGTCTAAGGAGGAGCTCACATAGGTGACAGATAGCACCCTTAGGGCCATTTCATTTGGCCTCGACACGCACACAATATGTATTTTCTCACTCACTCATTTACATTTTTTTACTGTATATTTGCTTGTCATTTGAATTGTCAATAATGAAATTATATATTAAATTATTATTTTATCTTACTCTCTGCTTGTAGCAAACACCTAGTGCAAGTGAGGTGCAATGCTCTCCAGACTATAGAGGCATAGTGTTGGATAAAGGAAAGGTAACTGAACTCAAATTTGATTGAATTAAAATTTATAAGATCTTTTATTGATTATGCATACATTGACATAGATTTTTAGTTTCATATGTACTTGTCATTTTTATGTATAGGCGGTTGTGAGCTATACATCACTGTTGATAAGTGCCACAACACCCAACGGAGTAGGTATTCGAATGCCTGAAGGAGGAGGTGTTGAAACACCTCAAGGAGGAGTTGTTGAGACACTTAAAGGAGATACAAAGAAAGATCAATCTAAAGAGGTATGTGTTTATTTTATTTTGTGCTTGGTAAATATGTTCTTATTACTGACAATTCTATGCTAACTTGGATCAATTTCATGTTTTTGTTCACATATATAGATTGATGTTACAAAATTTGGTTTGGTTAGTTCTTTGAGAGGGGTATATTCTAGGACTCTGACCCTTCAAGGACGTATATTTAGGTAATCAAGATTTCAATTTTAGAGTTCAATTATAATTCAATGTGTATTGATTTTTATGTTAATTATTCAATTTTAAATTATATAGTATATCTAATCTCAATTGTGGTTTGAATTTTTCTTGTGCAGCTACCTTCAGAGCCAATGAGTGCTTCAAAGAGGCTCCATTTTGATGATCCACCAGTAGTTTAGGATGAGATAGACATTTTGGCATGTAAATTTTGAATAGATGCCAAGATGGCATATGCCACATATTGTAAAACTTTGTTTGAGTTGGCGTTGATGCCATTTTTGTATATGGACATACACTTGATTATTGGATAATTTGATATATATAGAAGTTGACAATCAAAATTTAGTTTCCTCCTCATGTGCATGATTAAACTCTTTGAAGCAATGGTTAAATATCAATGTACAATAGCATAAAAAGAATGGTTAAATATTATGTAGTTTATATTCATATTGCTGATTACATTGCATTGCACATCTTTCAAACTCAAAGCATTATTTCAAATTGCATAAGTAACAACTAGATACCCATATGATTAACCCTACAAATTTCATACATTTGGAATAATTCAATGATCCTTAACTAAATTATTCATACAAATTTCTTAGATTTGAAATAATTCAATGAAAATCAGCCAAAACATTTAAACAAGATATTTAGATCTAAAAAATTCACATATGATAAATAGATCTACACATATAAGTTGGTTGGAATAGATTATTTAATTCAAATAACTCACTTGATGATTACAATTTTTTTGCTTCAATTGTTTGCTCATAACCAAGATTACAATGATCAAAAAAAAATTTAGAAAAATATTGGGATGCTAAAATCCACTATGCTTGGCATACAGATGCAACCTTTATGTGAAATTTCCCTCACAAATCCAAACAAGTTTCATCCTCCAAACTGGTGCAGGAGCACCTTAAGGTCTTTTGGAAGATCTTAGTGATTTTTGGCTTGTAGGTGGTTCTAGCCAACCACCAAAGGAATAAGGACTATGATATAAAGTCCCTAGGTTTTTTTTAAGAGTGTGTTAGGGTAGGTTTGGCTTAGAGTCTTGAACTTTATGAGTTCCTAGACAAATCTTGGCAATTTGAGCATTTTGGCAATGTTGCCTTGGCAATTTGGCCTAAAAGTTGAAAAATAGCATTAATGTTGTTCTAAGTCCGACCCAAGGGTCCTAGAACGTGGGAGAAAGGTATATAAGGTCATCCAAACCCTAATACTTGGGTTGGAAGTTCATTTTCATGAATTGAGACTTGGAGAGCATTTTTGTGTGATTGGAATTCAACAACTTTTGAGTGCATTTTTGTGTTTGAGCCTTCATCCAGTCAAGAATGGATTGAAAGGACTAACCTAATGCTTTGAGTGTTTCATTTGTTTCATTTACTTACTGTACCTAGCATTAGATTAGTCATTTAGACCAACTGGTTAAGGTTTTGCAAGTTTTTGGGTTTTTGGACTCACTGCCGGTTTGGGCCAGTTTTGTGAATAATGAGTCCCACTTGAGTTCCTGTGGCTTTCTGATAGGGAGGGGTCAGAGGAATCAATCACAAATTCCTTCTCTAAGGTCTTGCTTGCAAGACCT
The DNA here is from genome assembly GCA_007258455.2 of Sequoia sempervirens. Classification (NCBI taxonomy): domain Eukaryota; kingdom Viridiplantae; phylum Streptophyta; class Pinopsida; order Cupressales; family Cupressaceae; genus Sequoia; species Sequoia sempervirens. Next base: position 330,052,663 of record VDFB02271358.1, on the reverse strand, counting down.
CCTTGGTGTTTTGCTTCACCACCTTAACCTATAGGTCCCTTCTCATGTTTAGGTACCCCTGGTTCTCCTGGCCAACCCCACTACCATCACCATTCAACCAACCAAGTCAATCTTGGTGCCATAGCTCTAACTCTTCCTTAGCCTTTAATCTGCCCTAAAGACTAACAATACCTCCAAAGATTGAACTTTGATTTGCAGGGGTGTGGAGGTGTTTCAATTCATTGCAATCCATCCAATTTTGGTTCTTGAGTATCCTCCTAGCTCCATTTCTTGGTTGCTTTCAACAAACCCTTGTTTAGGTCTTAAAAAGGCTACTAGCCTAAAAGCCCCAATTAGGTCTCCTTCTCCAAGAAAACTGGTTGACTCTCTCAATTTCTCCAAAGAACCCCCAATCTTTCTTTGAGGTTCTTGCTTCAAATGGACACCTCTCAAGGATTTTTGAGGTCTTGGGTCTTAACTACCATACAATGCCTCCACTTAAAAATGGGCAAAAACTAGGGTTTTTAAGCCTTTTCTGGTTGCTTTCAATCTGCTAAGTGTTTCTCACACCAGATGGACTGATGGAGTTTCCTCTTGAAAACCAAGTCTTGGCAAGACTCGCATCTACCTTCACAAAAAGGAAATTCAACAAAATTCAATCACCCCTGCAAGTTATGTGCTTTGCACTCCTTGTCTTCCCTAGCCGGACTCTTCCTGGCTCGCCTAGGGCAAGACTTTTCCAACAGCTCCTGTGCTCACACAAACCCTAAAACCTACCATATGTACACACATGGAGTCTAGTCACCGCTCCCAAAGGGCCGTACAATTTGTACAGTGGGAAAGTGAACTAACACCCCATTTCTACAAAATTGTCTAGTTCAGACCAGCAACAAGGTTAAAGCAAACTATTTACAAACAATGATTGAAATTGAATCAAAAAGACTAAAAGATGGCACACTAAGCTTGAGAAAACACTAAACTACATCCTCCACATAACACAGTAACAATTTCAATCCATTAAAGCTCTACTTTGAAGCAAAAATCAGTAATAACACACAAAAACACTCTTTTTCTTTCAATTCACAAAACTTTCCCACAATAACAATACTTCCAACCCTACTCTCAAGTCGAGGAACACCTTATATAGGGTTCCTCAATCAATTATGCTCCCTTTGTCGAACATGTAAGTTATCATGTGGCAAAGTTGCAAAGTGTACCATTTTGCATCTTTTGCCAATTTTCTTGAAAACTAAGTAAAATGAGTTTTTAAACCCATTCACCCTTCCTCAACTTCTATCCTAAAGATCAACCACATCCCTAAACTATCTTCTCTACTCAATGGTCAACATGACCTTCATGATAAACATCAAAAACAAAAGAAATGCATCCTAGACTTCCTAAATGCCTAATGTTTCATAGGTGCTCCTACACCACTTTCCTCTCATGGCCACTTGGAATAAAGTTGGGGACTATGTAAATAATGTACATATAGGTTTAGGAGTCTTTGTTTGCAGGGGAAGTGAAGAAACTATCAAGCACTAGGCGAGTGCAAGTGCATTCTGGCTAGTGGCTTGGAGAGGACAGTAGTAAAGAAAGCTGCTAAATGGATTGGTTTGTGCCAATCAAGAGCATGGGAGTGTGGGAACATGTATTCCAGACATGTGTGTGCGAGGAGAGTGTAGGAGGTCATTGAAGCCCTCAAAGTTGGAAAAAGGAGCTAAAACCCTTGAAACCCTTAAAATTAGGGAGGTATGAGGACAGTCATATGAACGGCCACTTGGGAGACCTTACACCTGGTAAATATTGAATCCTAGGGTACCACTAGAAATAATATCAAAAAATATTTTGGGGTTGTTAAGACCGTTTTTGAGAAAAGCCAAGAAAACGAGTTCTAGGAGGCCTAGTTGGGGCAAAAGGCTATAAGGCCTAAAATGGAGTTTTTCAAGAAAGCAATGGGATAATGGTGAAAGAATCCAATGAGATGGATTAGTGAGGTGTCAAATCAACAAAGAGACAGTAGAATAACCTTTCCTATCCCTTGGAGTGGTTAAGACACTTTGGGTCAGTTTGGAGCCCAGGGAAGCCTAGTGGCGAATTGAGAGTAATGGAGAAGAATTTGAAATTGGTGGAGAGTCTTGTGAGGTGAGAGGGGTTTAGGAGAGATCCCTGAATAGGGTAGAGATGAATACCCTAGGAAGACCAGAGAATAGGTCTTGGGAAGAGCAAGAGTGCTCTTGAAAGGTAAGTCTCCCCATCAAATTGGTAAAGGAAGAGGTAGAGACTCTAGAGGTGGAAAACTTAGAGAAAGGAGAACAACTCATATTAAGAAGGATTTTGATCAAAGCACCTACCGAGGATGAACACAAACAAAGGAGAGCTCTTTTTAGAGTCAAGTGCAAGATACAAGGTAAGGTTTTCAAGGTCATCATAGACTCAGGATCAACTGATAATGTCATCTCAGAGGAGGTAGTACAAAATTTGAAACTCATCAAGATACCCCATTCTCAGTTGGCCTACTCCAAAGACAGGGACAAAAGTTAGGAGTTTCCATGGATTAGCTCAGTTCTAAAGGAAATTTGTGAGAAGGTTTAGTGAAATTTGTGCACCGGTTCTTGACACCATCAAAGGAGGACTGAAAAAAAACTTTGTGTGGAGCAAAGAAGCCAATGAAGGATTTGAAAGGTTGAAGAGGGAGATAGCTACCCAACCTATCTTATTTTTACCAAGTTTTGACAAACCATTCATAGTAGAATGTGATGCAAGTAACATAGCAGTAGGAGCTGTCCTAAGCCAAGAAAGTTAAGATGATGCAAGTAACATAGCAGTTGAACAATTTTAGAAAAAAGAAAGTTCTGTCATGGTCCGCATTCAATCCAACAAGCAAAAATCAAAGCTCAGCCTCTTCAAATGAAAATGCTTGTTTGCAAAACAAATGAATAAGAATGAGTTAGTTAAGGTGTTTGAAGTTATTTAGAGGTCACTTTTAGGGTGGAAGGCTTAAAAATCCATTTTAAATGCACAAAAAAGAATGAAATTACTTCAAACCAAGTTTGTGAAGAAGTTAACTATGTTGCCCACTAGTTTCCCTTAAAGAGTCCAAAGTGCTAAAAGGAAGCAATCTTTGAAGGATATTTCTCAGAGACCATGATGCTTACAGACTCTCGATGCGAGAGCTATGTGATCATGTTGGGACCATCTACAAAAACCTCTCTTGATTTTTACTATCTCGAAGGCCTTTTCCTGTGGTGATGACTTTTCAGTGGAGGGAAAAGTTGCCAGATGCAAGCAGTGTAAAGTTGCAAAGTGGTGCAACTTTCATTCCGCAACTCGTACGACCAACCAGACTATTCCAACACATCTGGATGGATACGTTTATGCTAGGGATAGTCCTCTCTTGCACCCAAATATGCTGAATCACTCTGAGCTACATTGGACCAGCAATTTCCCTTAAGTGTCCAAAGTGCTAAAAGGCAACAATCTTTGAAGGTCTATTTCTTGGAGGCTGTGATTATACGGACTCTCCATGCGAGGCTATGGGATCATGTTGAGACCATCTACAGAAACCTCTCTCAGTTTTTACTATCTCGGAGGTGTTTTCTTATTGTGATGACTTTTCAGTGGAGGGAAAAGTTGCCAGATGCAAGTAGTGTAAACATGCAAAGTGGTGCAACTTTCACTCCAGCGGCTTAATACGACTATGGAATATTCCAACACATGCATGGAATGCGTTTAAGCTAGGGATGGTCCTCTCTTGCACCCAAATCTGTTGCTTGAATCGCCGAGGTACATTGAATGAGCAATTTCCCTTAAGAGTCCAAAGTGCTAAAGGCAGCAATATTTGAAGGGCTATTTCTCGGAGACCATGGGGCATACAGACACTCCATCGGAGGCTACGTGATCGTGTTGGGACCATCTACAAAAATCTCTCTCGGTTTTTGCTATCTGAGGCGTTTTCTGTGGTGATGATGACTTTTGATGGAGGAAAAGTTGTTAGATGCAAGTAGTGTAAAGTTGCAAAGTGGTGCAACTTTCACTCCGCCCCAACTCCTCTGACAAATTTCCAACATGTTGGACGTTTGTTCGCGGGATGATACTCTCTTGCACCCAAATATGCGAATCACTCACGAGGTACATTGGACCGGCGATGATTTCCCTTAAGAGTCCAAAGTGCTAAAGCTGACAATCTTTGAAGGTCTATTTCTCGGAGACCATGATGCTTATAGACTCTACATGCGAGGCTATGGGATGCGTGTTGGGACCATATACAAAAACCTCTCTCGGTTTTACTATCACCGAAGGCGTTTTCTGTGGTGATGACTTTTTAGTGGAGAGAAAAGTTGCGGATGCGGTCTTGGTGCAAAGTGGTGCGACTTTCACTCCACAGCTCATACGACCAAACGGACTGTTCCAACACATCTGGATGGGTACGTTTACGCTAGGTATGGTCCTCTCTTGCACCCAAATACGCCGAATCACTCCGAGCTACATTGGACCGGCGATTTCCCTTAAGAGTCCAAAGTGCTAAAAGACAGCAAAATTTGAAGGTCTATTTCTCAGAGACCATGATGCTTACAGACTCTCCGTCTAAGGCTATGGGATCGTGTTGGGACCATCTACAAAAGCCTCTCTCGGTTTTTGCTATCTCGAAGGCGTTTTCCTGTGGTGATGACTTTTCAGTGGAGGGAAAAGTTGTCAGATGCAAGCAGTGTAAAGTTGCAAAGTGGTGCAACTTTCACTCCGTAGCTCATACGACCAAACGGACTATTCCAACACGTTCGGATGGGTACATTTACGCTAGGGATGGTCCTCTCTTGCATCCAAATACACCGAATCACTCTGAGCTATATTGGACCGACGATTTCCCTTAAGAGTCCAAAGTGCTAAAAGGCAGCAATCTTTGAATGTCTATTTCTCGGAGACCGTGATGCTTACAGACTCTCTGTCCAAGGCTATGGGATCGTGTTGGGACCATCTACAAAAACCTCTCTCAGTTTTTGCTATCTCGGAGGCGTTTTCCTGTGGTGATGACTTTTCAGTGGAGGGAAAAGTTTCCAGATGCAAGCAATGTAAAGTTGCAAAGTGGTGCAACTTTCACTCCGCAGCTCGTACAAAGTTAGTTCAAAACCCAGTTCTCCACGCCTTCCACTCTTGAAATAACGTCAAGACATGTAATAACGTTTCTACATAAAGTTTTTATACAAAGCAATGGGAAGATAAAACCATGTAAGTGGTTTCCCCAAACTAATTGCCACCAAAACCATTCTTGATAGTTTAAAACCACGAACCACCCCAACGTGTAATTATGATAGCACTCAAGATAGCCCTCCACCATGAACATATCAACTAAGTAGGAACCCATAACATTATGGAAAGATGATCCACTTCTCCCAATGTAACTCCCAAGAATTACATGTGAGAGATGGTCAATTTCATTGATGGCAATGATTGTGTGACTCCCATTGATGACCTTCTTTATTCAATGCCATTACAACAATATCCAAAGCATTCCAAAGAATACTAATGAAAACAATATTTCCCTCAACACCTCATGATCATTCAAGTACTCATTCTAACAATACAAGAGATTTACACTTCAAATTGCTAGTGAATATAATTTACTATATCTTAACATAAAAAATGCAAAACCGAATAGAAAAATGTATCAATGAGGTACAAGGATGTATAAAATCCAATCAATCAACACACAATCAACCTAACATAATTAAGGGTTGATAGGGGTATTGGATAATTAAGGGTTGATAAGGGTATGAATGTTTATCTTTGCATCTACTCTTGAATATCTAGGGACTTGGTGGTATTTAGAAATTTGTTACTCATTTTTATTGCATTGAATCAAAATGTCTCACTATTAATTGCTCCAATGCTATAAGATAAATGAATGTTTTCATGATTATAATGAATATATTGTATGTTATTAATGCTAGTGTATATCATCAAATTATGCCAAACATGTGTTTAGTCAACTCAAAGTGGGTGAATGACACCACTTAGCGAAAAGTTTGAATTTTGAATTTTAAAATGAAGGGGAATAGGTTTGTGACTATGAGGTCACCCTTGTGAATTAAAGAATTGGGTTTGAGGAGAAAAAGTTGCAAGCCACCATAATTTATTATATATAAATGGGAAATATTACAAAACACGGTTCAAACAAGCATCTGCAAATGTCGGGGAAGAAAACCGGTTGTAGCTCGTTAAGTACAAAATAGACCCTTTACAAAGCATTAGCCGAGTTTCCAAAATCTTTGAGGCCGTTTACATTTTAAACATACCCTTTATACAATGCGAGACATTTGACCCATATTTCAAAAAACATCACTAGGTATAGATTATGCCCATACACAATTATGACCGTTTTACATTGTTTCCAATTTGAGAATTCAAATTTTACAAAATTTTCCTATTAGAGGCATTGAGGGCACAATCTTCAACAATAGTAGTATGTTCACATTATGGACTGACAAGCACCTATACAAACCATCAAGTTAGCTTAGAATAACCAATCTATATTATTCCGTAACACAAAATATGATGAGATGGTATGCAAACTATAAAAGATGCTTAAAATAACCAATCTATATTGTTGTCATTTGCATGTACCTCTGCGAAGGATCAAAGCTGGCTATTGTTGCAGCAATTCCGCGATCAATCATGCAGTCATAAAAGTGGGAAAATGAAAATCTATATTGTCACAATAGAAAAGATGTTAGACTAACATATCTATATTAATCTAAACAACTTGAATGATGATGAGTTGGTGATGCAAACTATAAAAGATGCATACCTCTTTGAAAGGATCAGAGCTGGCTATTGTTCTAGTAGGTCCATGATCAATCGTGCCAGGAATATCGCAAAAGTGGGAAAATGAGAAATCTATATTGTCACAATAGAAAATATGCTTAGAATAATGTATCTATATTAATCTAAACAACTTGAATGATGATGAGCTAGTGATGCAAACTATAAAAGACGCATACCTCTTTGAAAGGATTAGAGCTGGCTATTGTTGCAACAGGTCCATTATCAATCTTGCCAAAAATATCGCAAAATTGCATACAAAATATCACTATTAAAGACACCTCCATTGCAATAGTATATAAAATATCAGTATTAAATAAAGAACACTAATGAACTTAATCATAATGAACATAAGCATTCTACTCTTGAAAATGCTATTCAAGTGTGCCTGAAGGGTCATCTCTTTGCTTAAGAGTATCCAATATTGCTTCATGATCAACATTACTAAGTGTCCATAGTTGTTTTATCTTTCGTCTAGCATGATACTTCAACAACTTAACATTTATTGCTATAACAAGGTCGCGAATACATGAGAATGGTTTGTGTTTCTCATAGTCTTCAAATGCAGGTATGCCATTCTTTCTAATCATGTATGTTCACAACAAGTTCCTGCAACCACAGACACCCATGGGATACATGAAACCATCATCTATGCTTCCATCGGTTGTGTTAGCTTATGTTTTACCACCTCACATCCAGACCAGCAATAGTCGATCTCTCTTCATTCCCACATTGGTGCAACAAGCGCAAAATATGTCCCCTACAAGGCTGTAGTAGATCGAAAGCAGAGTCATAATCCATTTGAACTTTCCATTTGTGTCATTTTTCATGGATATTGTTTGGGGAATAAAAGAGGTTAGATCTTTATTAGTACCCACATGTATCCACCCACTCACTTGACTCGCGGTAGTCCCTTTCGCCTTGAATACAACTCTGACAAAAATAAGCCAACTCTCGTGTCCAAATGGTCCATGTTCCTGCATCTGAGCTTTGAAATGAATGCATCTTTGAAGAATATTTGATTGTATGACAATCTAATCTACCTCTCATTGTACCCTCCTCAATGAACCAAAAGAATCTGTGCACTGTTGAATCAAGTGTCCCTCCCTGTGACAATGTTGAACTACACCAATCAACTATGGAATGTGCATCGCTGAATTTTGCTCCTGAAATCTTCAATTGCTCCTTAACTAGAGCTCTCTTTACGCATGCACCTACTCCATCATGCTCCCCTTTCCCATGTCCAACTTCAAAAAAATTCCAAATATGAGGTGGATCCCTCTCTACATGCATTCTACTCAACCAATAAAACATACGAGCATTCTTGAATTAACCTGTGCAATTATCTGACCAAATTAGATGTCGGCCCAATGCAATATCATGCTCCTGCAAGAACTCAAAAAAATTCTCGAAACAATGTTGGACATACTCAGACGAGTGAGATCTATCATCACTCATATAAAAATGATACTCTCTGATTATCTTTCGATCCTCCTGTGTACTATCAGGTGCATGTCTAAATGTTATGTGGACAAAAATAGCAATTTGAATGGAATTATAATACTGAGATTGTACCTCATTTTGTGGTTGCAATGTGTAGTTTTCTGCAAATTCAACCACTGATATAATAGTGCCAATCGAAAAAGAGTCCTTACACATCCTAAATTGTTGATCCAACCACTGAGACCTATGACTATGCCTTGCATACTTGTAGAAAAGATTGTCCTTAAACTCTGAAATAAAATCAGCAACACTGCATTCTTTTGTAACCAACTCACATCTAGAACCTTCACCTTCACTTTGCAAAGTATATTTGACTATCTCATATCTCTTTTTCTCAACAAGCTTATTTCCAAATTCATGTTCGGAACTCTCATGAAAACATTGAACAAACTTTGACAAGCCACCACATTGTGAGCACTTTGCATTTAAACAATCATTTCTATAGAAAAATCAACCATCATCTCTAGAACATAAAAATAGATCTAGCAAGTCCCTTGATGATTTTGGAAGATGCATTGCACCACACTCTTGAAACATTTCATTAGTATGCAAAGTAGAACGGATATAGCATAATAGCTCATGGTACATTGAAAACTCCACATGGTATTTGCAACAACAAGTATTACGAATCTTAAGAGGCACACAATAAAATGGCTTCAAACCCTCAAAACTCCTTTTTGAGATTTCCATATTTTTATGTGTTTAAATAAATTTTTTGAACAACATTGTTTGGCTTGATTCCAATAAATGTTTAGGATGTGGTGTGTGGTCTCGATTTCCAATTCTTAACTTTAAAACATCCTTTGCATTGGGTGATACTCTAGAGTTATCATGCCAAAATTATTGAATTACCTGCTTTACATTATCAGTTAGCTTCTTATCAACACATGGAAGCCTCCCGACAAAAGCCCATGTATCATTTTGAAGAGGATCATCTATTCTTTCTCTTCTTGCAAGTGCTCTATCAAAGTTTTATGATTTATGTCAAAATCAATACAAGTTTGTCTCATAAAAGCGAGCCTTTTTCAATTGATGGCTTACTAGGGTGGTTGTAATGACTCTTCAAGCAGCTCTCTTATTCATTTCCTTGTTATTTTTTCCAATAGACTTGAGAGCATTAAAAATATTTTTGACAATAATAGAAATTTTTTCAGTCTTCTTGTTCACATGAATCTTCAATTTGGCTAGCAAAGGTCTCATCTTTTTCATCTTTAGCAATTGTACAAAAAAGTTGGCATTGCTCGGTCAATGTCTTATCACTAAAATATTGGTTGAAAGTCTTCTAATACAACCGAATGGTTAAATTGTTGACCTCTTGCCTTCAAAATTGTTTATAATATTCTCATCAAATTCAAGTAACCATTTAGGGGTTCTTGGTCTTGAAGTGGAAGAGGTCTTGAAAGTGGAATATGTCTTTCTTCCACACAAGGTTCTTCACTTCTCATGTAATCTAGTGAAACATAATTTACCCTTGCTTCAATATTATGTTCAAAATCTTCATTTCCAATATTTTCACCTTGAACATTTTCAATATCAATTTGAATAATTTCATTCCCAATTTCAATATCATGTTCAACATCTTCCAAATCCAACATTTTCACCTTGAACATTTTCATTATCAATTTCAATATTTTCATTCCCAATTTCAATATCATGTTCAACATCTTCAAATCCAACATTTTCACCTTGAACATTTTCATTATCAATTTCAATAATTTCATTCCTAATTTGAATATCATGTTCAACATATTCAATTCCAACATTTTCTGTGAACATCTTCAATTTCCTCTTCACTTGAAAGACCATAGGGGTTAGGGTTTCACCAATATTTAACATACCTTGTCTTCTCTTCCTATGACTTTCTCTATCTCTTTGTCTATATGCTTCAATTTCTTCTTTTGTAAGCTTTCTCTTACGTTTTTTCTTCTGACGACTGCTGCTCCCCATTATACCTCATAAAAGATGCTAAAAATCATTGCTTATGACAAATTTCAATAGAAGATACTCCAAAAAATTGATCTTTGTCTCTTCTTGTCTAAAACTACGTGTGTGTCGCCTGCAAACAGAATGTAGGGTCCTTTGGAATGCACAAAATGTCCCACATGGGGCTTTTCTATGGCCCGCAAATCCGATATCCGTTATGATCTGATATCTGATTCATTTGAAACAAATTACGATACTTGTAACAGTATAATTTTTGTTCTGCAAATCAGATATCCGATTTGTGTACACATAGACCTAAGGGTTAATGGTAGATAGTAGAGGGTTTAAGGGTTAAAGGTTTAGGGTTTAGGGTATATGGTAGAGGGTTTAAGGGTTAAGGGTTTATGATAGAGGGTTAGAAGGGTTTAGGGTTTCATGGTAAGGGTATAGGGGAGAGAGATAGATGGAGTGAGTGTGTGAGAGAGTGGGATAAGGTTGAAGAGGGTGAGAGAGAGGGAGGGAGATGGTGGGAGAGAGTGGGAGAGAGTGGGAGAGGGTGGTAGAGAGTGGGAGAGAGGAGGGAGAGAGTAGAAGAGTGGAAGAGGGTGGTAGAGAGTGGGATAGGGTGGGATAGGTTAGGATAGAGTGGGGAGAGAGTTGGAGAGAGAGGGAGAGAGGGAGGGAGAGAGTGGGAGAGTGAGTGATATGGAGTGAGTGAGTGAGAGAGATACCTAAGAGAGGGAGAGGGGGTAGGATGAAGAGACTTGAGAGAGAGAGAGAGGGAGGGAGTGGGAGAGAGATAGAGGGAGGGAGGGTTAAGGGTAGAGGGTAGATGGTTTGAGAGTTTAGGGTTAAGGGTAGAGGGGAGGGAGATAGGAGTGAGTGAGTTGAGAGAGAGAGAGAGGGGGGAGTGGTTGATAGATATAGGGAGAAAGGGTTAAGGGTAGAATTAGAGGGGTTTAAGTATTTAGGGTTTAAGTTTATGAGTTAAGAATTAGAGGGGAGACACATAGAGGGGAGTGAGAGTGAGAGATAGAGAGATACCTAAGGAGAGGGGGTAGGAGGGAGAGGCTTAAGAGAGAGAGAAAGAGAGAATTAGAGGTTTGGGGTTTAGGGTTATGGGTAGAGGGATAGAGATAGAGGGATTAAGTGAGAGAGAGAGAGAGAGAGTGAGGGAGTGGGAAGAGATAAAGGGTAGAGGGTAGAAGGTAGAGGTTAAAGGTGGGGACATAGATATGAGTAAGTGAGAGAGGGAGACCTGAGAGGAGGTGGTAGGAGGGTGAGACTTGAGAGAGGGAGGGAGGGAGGGAGGGAGGGAGAGAGATAGAGGGTTTAAGGGTTTAGAGTTTAAGGGTTAAGGGTTTAAGGTTAAGGGTTAAGGGTAGAGGAGAGAGAGATAGAGAGTGAGTGAGAGATAAAGACCTGATAGAGGGAGAGTAGGTAGAAGGAAAGTCTTGAGAGATAGAGAGAGGGTAGAGGGTAGAGGGTAGAGGGTAGAGGGAAGAGGGTTTAAGGGTTTGGGGCTTAAGGGTTCAGGGTTTAGGGTTTAGGGTTATGGGTAGAGGGGAGAGAGATAGAGGGTTTAAGGGTTAAGGGTTTAGGTTTAAGGGTAGAGGGGAGAGATATATAGAGAGTGAGAGAGAGAGAGAGAGACTTGAGAGAGGGAGAGGCAGAAGGAGGGAGGGTCTTGAGAGAGAGATGTTGTCCAACAACAAGATCCATTTGTTGGTTGTGCATTCAACTGTTAAAGATTTCTTGCTTAACAAAGACATAAATGATAAGCATGTTGGTTGGATAACCAAAGTAATGGAATTTGACATTGATATTAAGGTAACCAAGCTCATTAGAGGCAAGGGTTTGTGTGAATAGATTTCTAGAAATGAAGACATCAACTTAAAAGAAGCTAAAAATATGGATAAAGTGTTAAACAATGATGATGCAAATGTTGTTCCAGTTTTTCCTGCTACCTGGTTACAACAAATGATGCATTATTTGCAAACTAGTGAGTGCCTCAAAGGCTTAGACAAAGAAAAAGGAAGGTATTCCAGATTAAAAGCCATTCCTTATGCAATTATTGATGGCATTCTTTATAGGAGAGATTTCCAAGGTATTTTATTGAGATGTATTCAGCTTGATCAAGTTGACAAGCTTTTAGCAGAATTTCATGATGGACCTTCAGGAGGCCATTTTTTCGCAAGGACAATAGCCCTAAAAATTATGCGGGCTGGTTATTATTGGCCAGATTTGTTCAAAGATTCTATTGCTTGGGTCAGAAAATGTGAGGAATGTGCTTTATTTTCTAGAAAACAGAGGCTTGCAACAGTGCCCCTGCATCCAATTCAGGTAGAACAACCCTTTGCTAAGTGGTGCTTAGATTTTATTGGTCCTATCAATCCGCCTTCAAGCGTGGGTCACAAGTGGATACTTACTGCCATAGATTATTTTACCAAATGGATCGAGGTAGTTGCTTTAAAGGAAGCAAACGAGACTTCAGTGCTTAACTTCTATCATGATCTTGTGTCAAGATTTGGTGTTCCAGATTCAATCATTCATGACAATGGTTTGGATTTTATTGGTTTGAGGATTTCTAATTGGTCAGTTAGAAATAATATTTATTTAAACACATCTAATTATTATCCACAGGGCAATGGTCAGGCAGAATCTACAAACAAGAATCTAATTCGGATAATCAAGAAGTCTGTTGAGGATAATCAGCGGACATGGCATGAAAAGCTTAAGTAGCACTTTGGGCTGACAGAATAACTCCTAAAAGGGCCACTGGTTGTTCTCACTTTGTTTTAACTTATGGAAAAGAAGCTAAGTTACTTGTTTCCATTGAGTTACCAACTTTAAGTTATGTTAAAGAATTGAAATTGTTGAATGAACAATCTCTTGAGGTGAGATTTGCACAGCTGGTAGAGCTTGAAGAAACCAGAAAGGAAGCATTAAGACAACTGGAAATACATCAGACTCAGATGAAGTGCTCTTTTGAAAAAAGAGCAAGACCATGTGACTTCATTTTTGGAGATCTAGTTTTCAAATGGAATGAATTTAAAAGCAAACCAGGACGACATTCCAAATTCGATGCAATTTGGGATGGGCCTTATGTGATCACGGAGTGCAAAGAACACAACGCGTTCCAACTTTCTAAGTTGACTGGAGAGGTGTTGTCTATCCTAGTTGATGGGATCCACCTCAAACATTTCCTTTGAGATAAGTTTATCTTGTTCTTAAGTAGAGTAGTTGTTTCAATAAGCGCTTCCAGTGCATTTCTTTTCAGTAGTTTTGCTTTCCCTAAGCGCTGCTACGCATGTTTTGTTGGCCATCAGGGCTTGTTAGTTTGCTTTTAGTTATGTTTTGTTTTGTTTACTGCTGTTTGGAGTGTTGCTATTCAAGTTTCTAAGTTTCACGAAGGGGCATATTTGACTCTGCGCCCAATGGAGTGTTTTAAGGCAACTGATCTATGCTTAGCAGGCAAGCATTTAGCGGGAATCGCCAAAATGTTACCAATTTTTTCGCTACAGCTCAATTGGTGGAGTTGATTAAATACTGTTATATCTTAAAGTGAGAATATAGTTATTTTTGTGTATGCTTAAGTGCTGATTGCATCTTATTCATTCTTTTACTAGTGACAGTTATGCATTGAAATAAGAAAACTAAGTTTCAAAGTTTCAAGAAATGCTTTTCAGTGTTTCACAATTAAATGGAGTACAGAATTGAGCATACAACGATAAATCAACTGAGTGCTTTCATTTATTTCATTAAGTGATTCATATTTACAACATTCCATTTGATTGAGAGAATTCAAATGATAGTACAACATTGCATTATAAATGCATTTTCTTTTCAAAATGAAAAGCAGAAGAATGAAATTAAATATCCACACAAGCTGTGGTTTTAGTTGTTCCATTCATGACAAGAAAGGAAATATACAACTGAAAGAGAAAGTGAAAAAGTAATATGGGACATATCTGTCATTTCCTGAGTCGATCTTCGGTTGATGCTTCGTAGCTTGCTCCATCCTGCTTCAGTTCCTGAATGTGCCTGCAAAAGATTAAGAAGGGTGTCAAGTAAGAGCTCGGATTAGGGTTTTTGGAGAGATTTATCTTGAAGAAGACTTGGCTTTCTTCTTCTTCTCAGTTCAGATTCTAGTTTCTTGTTCTGACATATTTTTGAGCTTGTAAACTTCTTTGTACTCAGGTTTTGAGAGTTTCACTCCTTCATCTAATAAAAAGCAGCATTCCTATCTCCAATTTTTGTCTCAACTTGCAGTTTTAGTATGATGTTTATATTGTGATTTTGTTTACAGATCCTATTTATGTCCTATTATTGTAGATCATCGATGCAGAAAGTTCATTTGTTGCAGGTTGCATGCTGTGTTTAAATATAAACCTTCATGCAAATCAATTTTGCACTGGTGTTCATGAGAGATTGTGAATTCATTGTTGTTTTTTTGAAGACTGTTTGTGGATGAAATATCAAAATCATTATTAAGTTTGAGGATCATTTTAGGTCATAGGTTTTAATTTCAGCTATTCTCTATCCCTTTTCCAAGAAGATCACTTAGAATAGGATTCATCTTTCAGAGAACCAGCTCACTTTGGAGATTCTCTTTTCGCATAGATCACCCACATCTGAAAAGAGTTTCCATGTTTCAACAAATAGTCTGATTTTTGCAAATCTGGAAAAGTGTGCATATCTGATTGATAACAGTTACTCTATAGAGTTAAAAAAAAATACCAAATTTAGAATAAAATATTGAAAACCAATCTAGATTCTCTAAGCAATCAAACTAGTCTAAGAGGTGGCATTTCATTTCTTTTGTATTTTTCACTCCAATAGGAAGGAATGCTCCTAGGTTGCATCACTAACTGTAGAGATTAACAAGGATAAATCCTAACAAAAATATCTAGTTAACACTAAGTAACATGAAACCAATTTCTTTGTGACTTTCCATTTTGTGTATAAGTGATTGGACTAACAAATCATAACTACTAGGGTTTTTGTAAAGGTAATTTATCATGTGTGCTCAATGTAGCCCTTAACCCAATTATACTTTTGGGGTTTTTCATAATTGGTGCATTATGAATAATAAAGGAGGTGAGGTCTAAATATAGATCTTGATGTCCTTAGAATATAATCTAGTTTTTATAAATTGGGAATGGTGTTGGAATTCCCTACCTGTCATTAGCACCATTAACTATGGGAATCATTTAAAGGAACCTTGTTGGATTAAGATGATAATTATTGAACAATCCTAGGTTATGGGAACTTGTGTGTAGATCCTTGAGAGACCTTGTGAGGAGAGCTACATGTGACTTTGATTCGTTTAGAAGTGGGTACATAGGCGGTCCCTAGGTGAAGGATGTCTCTATAACCTTGAAATTTTGTAGGGGACGGTCTTGTTGCAAGTATGTTGCAAGTGTTGTCATTGATGTCAACATAATGGAGATTGTTGATGATGTTGTCAGCAGAGTGGTAGTGTGTGGATGGTTGCATATGCTTCAATCAAAGTTGATTAGAAGTATTATCTTTTGGTGCAATTAACATTTAATTACACTTGCATAAGTTTAACTTAGGCATTTAATTTAATTCCTATGTTGCATTCACTAGGCAATTAGTTATAATGGGACCATCCCCCTTCACATGTTTTCATAGGAAATAATATTCTTCTAGAAATATTATCTAGAACTTATCTTATCATTTTATCATTTCCTAGGTAGTTAGTTGGTTATCACATGTTTTTAGATCAAGACACATGTCAACACTATATTTCATACTACATTTCATTCTTGCCTATTTATACAAGTCATTTGTACATTGTTAGATATCTCATAGTAGAATCTAATTTGCATGCTCAAGTTCCAACACTTTCTTGTGTGGGTGATATTCTTCTTGATTGAGGTCCTATGATGTCTGCAACGTCATAAGGTTATTGTGCATCCATAATTTCTACATGGTATCAAAGCATAGGCCATTGAAGACTCATCTCAAGATCAAAAAGTTGAGCTAAGGAGGTTCACATTGCAGGTTTGAAGGTTTTCATTAAAGGAGAGTTGGATTCAACTGGGGAGCAACTAATTTTTGGTGTAGATTGAGCCCTC
Source organism: Sequoia sempervirens (assembly GCA_007258455.2). NCBI lineage: Eukaryota > Viridiplantae > Streptophyta > Pinopsida > Cupressales > Cupressaceae > Sequoia > Sequoia sempervirens. The sequence continues at coordinate 330,036,338 of VDFB02271358.1, read as the reverse complement.
TCTGACCTCACCATTGTGCTCAGAAGGCCTCAAAACTCTAGGATCCCCTGCCAAATCATCAAAATTAGAGACTTTTTCCCAAGATCCTACAGAGGTTTTTTCATCACTAGTTGGGATACCGTACGATCCGTATGGACTACACAGTAACATCAGTAAGAATCTAGGGCAAAAAATTTTTTATTTGTAGGCTCTTTAAAAAATATATATTGGGCCTTTTTCTATAGTTTTGGCAAAAAAATCTATTTATGGTAGTGGATAATATAATTATATAGGGTTTGATTTTTGTTTTTTGCTACATAAATATTCTTGTCTGTTTTTATCACTGTCAAAGGATTTTGTTTCGGTGGTCAAATAAAGGTTTTCATATTTTATATTTTGTGGATATATATTTTGTGTAGTTGGCATATATATTAAAGTCTTTTTTATTTTTAATTTCCACACAGCAATATTAAAAATCAATACAAAAGATTTTTGTCAGCCTATTTAGTACTTCGTAGTCTACATAAATCCTTGTTGTGCCATCAAATCTGTCGTGTCAATGTCCGACCATGCATACTATTCTCTGGCCTATCTGGCTTGTCCTTAATACCGGCCCATTCACCCTTGTTAGCCATCCTGGTCACTAATAGTTCCTCCCAGTTCCAATCCCCCATTCATTGGTCATAGTCCCATCAAGATCCGAGGGCTTCACTCGTTCCAGGCAGCATCGCCTGTTCCGTCACCCTAAGTCTGCTCCATAGGGGGCACATTTTTTTAAAATCCTAGTACACCCCATGTCATATCAACAACCGGGGGCCGCTTTTTTTTGCCCAGGGTGCTAATTTTTTGCACCTAGTTAGTCTATCAGGCATTCTTTCGAGGAGCATAACTTCTCACTACGATATCAAAAATTGGAAAACAATATATCGTTGGAAAGGTAATTCAAAGCACTATCCAATAGTGTAGTTTATTTTCTAGAATTTTTCTACCAATAAAAGTTATAGTCAACTGAATTCAACTCCCCTATTTGGACTCAAAGGCTCATAACTTCTCATCAATTTGTTGAAATTTGGTGATTCCAATAGCATTCAAAAGGTATTTCAGTTCTCTTTTCATCAGTCTAGTCACTTCTTTCAGTTTCAGCTCCAGGTACATTGTATTGGATTTTTTCATTTGAAGAAGAGTTTTTTTGCATTGGGAGGCATCTTTTTAGTTGCACATTCATATATCAAAGGCTTCACATCTATTTCTCATGTAGATGGTATGTGTGATGTCACTTTGTATACATTATCTGATGTGAAGGGGATCTATGACAAACATTGCTAAATTGAATGTGCATAAAAGTGAAAAAATCCTTAATGCCTTAAGCTTAACTGAAAAGACATTAAATAATGGAGCAACAGGAACAATAAAGAGAGAGAATTACAACAAAAACACAAGATTGATTATGGAGTTCATCTAAGTGGACTACGTCTCCGGGTCTATCTCAACTAAGCGACCAATCTATTAACAATTCCTTGGGTGCTTCAATACAAATTCTGAGAAGAAGAGCTCTCAACCTGCAATAGAAAGTTGTAACAAAAGTTTGAACTCTATTTCCTCCCAAAAGACTCACAAAGGACTACAAAGGATTACAAACAGAGAAGAATTACAACATAAAAATTTGCAACAGAAAAGTCTACACAACTCTCTTATAATCTTCTTAGAATAAGTCTGCATCATATGGCTTACTCCTCTTCAAGAAAATTCTCATCATAGTCTCCAATTCCTCTCCAAAATTTCTCACTTGGAAACCTAGTTCCAAGAATGTGTTGCTTGTAGAATGCCCCCTAGCACTCCTTTTTATACACAATTCTTGCCTTATTTGGTTTATAACCAAATGATTTTTACAAATCACCCATATCTCCATAAATATTTAAAATATCCCCCTTTAAAAATATTTAATAAGCCCTTAAAAATTCTAACCCCTCAAATTTAATCCTTATAATCAAAATCTTTTTAAATCTTTTGATATTTTATTTAAGCCCTTAAATATCTTTAATTCGGGCTACAATATCTTTATGACTATATAGGGATTAAGTTTGTTTAAATTTGGAGGGTTAATCCTTTTAATTTGGGAGATTCGGGCTTTTAGTTATGGTTTTATCCAACCAAGCTCTGAAATATTCACAAGACCACCGATGGTCTAATAGTGAGGATGCATTTTAGGGGCGGGGTGGTTAAAGGTTCAATCCCCGCCCCTCTTTCCTTATTCATAAATTTCAAATTTTAAATCATCAAAATCAACCAGCAATAGTATGTGTTAATGCACATTGTGCGTGGTCCAACGGTGATGCCCCTCTTTCCTTATCCATGAATTTCAAATTTTAAACCATCAAAATGAACCGACAATAGTATGTGTTAATGCACACTATGGGTGGTCCAACGGTGGTGCACACTATTCGCAAGTGGGAGGTCAGGGGATCAAATCCCTCCTAAACTTTTGGTTAGACTATTGAATGGAACCACGTCGAAGGAGTCAGCAGGGGTTCCATGTGGCACCCAATGATTGGGCCACATGGCGCCCTTTCATTCACCAAAGGAGACACATCATCTGACACGTGTCAGCTCAAGATTCTTCCATGTTGCTTTCTGTACTAACACATCATTGCCATGTGCCACCTCGAGAGTCTGCCACATCACCTATCCAGTCAACCACCATACGCCACTTCAGCTAACACCTGTGTTGCCACACCACTGTACAGATGCCATGTGTCAATCCGTGATTGGTCCATACGGATGATGTCATCTTCCCTTGTTGACTACCACATGTCACGCTAGGATTGGTCCACGTCAGCATGCTGACGTCATCATTTATACCCCAGTCAACCTGGTCAACTACAACTTTGACTAACGATATCTTATGCATACTTGCTCCATTTTCGAAATGGCACACAATCTCCTTTCAATTTATTAGATTGCTCAGGGAGGAAACACACTTGAGTTCACATGTATCATTACTCATTCGAAATGAATTCCATTAGCTCATTGTTGTAGGTGTGGTTGATCATTAGTCATGGGTATATAAATTTTCCCACTTTTGGCAGGATGATAATCCACATGTTCATGATTCTCTTGATTCTAGAGTGGTGAGTACTGCTCGCCACGGTTATGGTGGCTAGTTAGATTTGGATCTTCTTTGTATGGGTTCACCTTCATCACCTACTTCTTCATAGTTGAAATTTGATTCAGCACAACATGATGCATTTAGCTCTTCATATTTGTGGTATCTAGATGTGTTTGTGACAGGTCTTGCGGATTTGGATTTCCATTCTCCCACAAGTCTTGAGGATTTACTTGAGGGGATATCCCTTCATTATGGGGGGGCTATATAGTCTCCAATTTTGATCTTTTTTTGTATCTTATGATGGTTGTAGCTCTTGGGGGATATTGATGTTGAGACCTCTAAAAATCACTCTTCCATCATTTGATCTTTTTTGCATTTCATCTCTTTTTTGGGGAGGGGTTTTCTTCCCACTGGGTTTTCCCCTTTGCTCTATTTGTAAGAGATTATTTACATTATTATTTGTACATGGGTACCTAACATGGCCATGTAGTCGAGACCCATCATTGCGTCATCATTTGCATTATCATTTCCTCCCTAAGTTGCACTTATAGGGGGTGTTGGTGTAATTAATATTTAATTACACTTGCATAAGTTTAGCTTAGGCACTTAATTTAATTCCTAGGTTGCATTCACTGGGTAATTATTTAAAATGGGGCCATCCCCCTTCACATATTTGCATAGGAAATAAGATTCTTCTAGAAATATTATCTAGAACTTATCTTATTATTTTATCATTTCCTAGGTAGTTAGTTGATTGTCACATATTGTTAGATCAAGACATATGTCAACATCATATTTCATACTACATTTCATTCTTGCTTGTTTATACAAGGCATTTGTACATTGTTAGATATCTCATAATAAAATCTCATTTGCATGCTCAAGTTGCAACACTTTCTTGTGTGGGTGATATTCTTCTTGGTTAAGGTCCTTTGAAGTCTGCAACTTCATAGGGTTACTGTGCATCCATAATTTCCACATTATCTATGATGATGGATTTCATGAGCTTGCTATAATAGTTGGTCTTTATTTCCTATTTCTCATGAATCAGTGAATGATGTTGTGAATGTTGTATCACTGTCTGTTGATGTAAAATGTATAAAATATTTTCTTGCAGTCAGTGGCTCAAGAAGATGTACTAAAGAGCTCTGAAGAATGCTTCACATTCCTTTGCATTCCCCCACATTTGAAGATATGGTCCTACATTTTGGAAGATAGATAGAATCAGGTGTGAAGCATTATGTTCCTATTTCCAGAATATAGAAGTTACCGCAAAGGTCTCCTAAGTTTGCAAAATGAAGACTATGTTGTTGTAGTCATGGAAGGTTCAAAAAAATGTTTTGAATTTCTCTACAATTGTTGTTGTGGTCATGTGGTTTGGAGGATGAGTTTAAAATGTCTATATGTCTTCTTCCTTCAAGTTTCAAGTGTTGGGATGTATTGCAAGTCAAGTTTTCAATGTTCGATCTCAAGATTGTGTTGTCTGGGTATGCAAGAGATACTGGTTCAATGTTTTTTTGCCTGTGCCAGCCTAATGTTGCATGAAGTTGTGAAAGGAGGGCATGGAAATGTTTTTGAATATCATTTGATGCCTATGATGTGATCCGCATGATGTTATCTGGTCTCTCTATTACTGCTTGTGATTTGGAGTTAATATTTTGTTTAGGCCGACTTGGTACATTAAGTTGTTTGTACCAAGTTTTTTTGGTGTGCGCTAGCATGGGATTGTGTGTAGATTTAATATAGGTCCTTCTTATCTCTTGTCTTAGACTGCATTCAATTTCCCTTTCCCATTGATGTTTTGGAGCTGACTCATTATGGTCATTGCATGTTTCATGTTTACATGTTTCAGTTTGGCTAATAAGGAGAAACTTTTTGAAGCTTGTGGAAGATGTAAATGAAGGATCAAATGTGTAATCAAATTAGTTGTGTAGAGCATTGAGTGTTCAATATATATGTCGAAAGAAGTGCAATGAAGAAATAGGAATGAGTATGAATGTGCAAAGAAGTATTTGATGTATATTGAAGATAGTGAGCTGAAAGAAGAATTGTATGAGTGAAATGTTGAAGGCAGTGAGCCGAAAGGAGTGTGTGAGTGAGTGTTGGAGGCAGTGAGCTGAAGGTAGAAGCACATAAGTGAGTGGTAGAGGCATTGATCTAAAAGAAGAGAAATGTAAGTGAAGCACTGAAGGTAGTGAGCCAGAGGTAGCAAAGGTGTTGTGGAGGCAATTGATTATCTAATTCATCAAGTATTGTCTTCTGAGGTTGCAATCTCTATTTGTAAATGTTGTATTTGGTAGGGAGTTGCAAACTTCCTTTGGTTGAAGCCATTGTAATGTCATAAAATTGGATCCCTTGAAATTTCACATACATTCATGTGTCTGCTTTAGTGTCCACTCCCCTAGAACTTGTGTGGGCTCATTTTAGCCCCTGCATCAGCTTTTTTCCCTTCTCAGGATGCTCAACACCCATTTTCAGTATCTACCTTCACACGTCAGCTTTGCATCAAACCTTGTGCTTTTCCCGTTCAAGTCATTTTGTAGTGTGATGTATCCAAACACTGGCGTGCTACACAGACGTCCGCATGCTGCGCTAGTGTCCTACAATGTTTCAACATTCAAATGACTATTTTTTAGCATGTTTTCCACTTGTCACCTCCTTTTGTCAGTGGTAACGACTTGGGTCACCTTGTAACCACTCGGGAAGCTTCTTTTTGCTTCTCTTCTCTCCTTAAAAGCTATCTTTTCAATTCATTTTGGGCTCTAGCTTCCTCCTATCCTTGGCTCTATCATTTCTCTCTTGTTATCTTTCTTGCACCACTCCATATAGCTTGCTATAGCAGCCTCAAGCTCTTAATCCCTCACAATACCCTTTATAGCTCTCTTTGTCTCCCTCTTTGGCTTCCTTAAGCCTTGCAACTTCATCTCCCTTATCTTATGCTTGTGAGAATCCTAGAATTCCATATCCCCTATCAATTACATTCTTACTTTGTGATACGGGTTCTCCTCCTCAAACGAGGATTGCTTTTATCACTCATACTTGGTGGTGTGGGTTCTACTCCTGAAGTGGTTTTTCCTTTCACCACACGCTTTTTCCATTTCAGTTCATTTCTCTCTATCTATTTGGTTGTTCGTGGAGGTGTAAACACCAAAACAGGGGTTTGACTGAGGAAAACCCCTATATATCCCCAACAATTTCTCCAACTATTATGCATGCAGGTGTTGAAGATATTCACATACGGGAGGCTTCATTACTTGGGTTTTCGTGAGCATCTTATTTCTTTCTATCTCTTCTCCTCTTTATCTTAATCATTTACCTTACTTTATTTCAATTCTATCATATTCTATTATTTTCTTCTATTCTGGAAGTTCTCAGTAATTAGATTGTTAGTAGTCACTTTGCTATTTTCTATGAAATTCTCACTTTCTAATTTGTACAGATGCCTGCATGCCAGAGAGACATCGGTGTGTCTTGCTATTGTCCCAAACCTGTGCTTCCATCCTTTGGCTGAGAGCTCATCTATTTGTCTAGAAAACCTTTGTGACCTACTATTTCTGATTCTAGAACTCTCGCATTGTTCCTTGAGGTAGTTTAGGGTAGTTTGCCTTGTGAGGCTCTCTAAATGAAGAGAAATCATGAGTAGTGAATCCCCCTTCTCTACAGCCATAAAACTAAGTTGTAAATCTTATTTATCTTTCTGAGGTTGGATTTGGATAGTAGCTCCAAGCAACTTTCTCACTGTGGTTTTTCCCTTGTAGGTTTTTCCACGTAAATTTGGTGTTGTGGTTGTGTGCTTGTGCTTTGAATACTTTATTTGGTTAAGACAGTAATAATTTTTAATTAATAAATTTGAATTGGATTTAAATGAGGGACATTCTGATTCACCCCCCTCACAATATATCTATGTGTTCTAACAATTGGTATCAGAGTTGTAGATCTTGGTTTCAAACACATGGCTCAGAAGGAGTCCTCTTCTAAGGCACCACAGTTTGATGGGAACAACTATGCCTTCTAGATTGTGAGGGTGGATTCCTATCTCTCCTCACTAGGTTATGATGTTTGGAGAGCTTCCAAGGATAATTATACTGAACTTGCTCATCCTATTACTAATCCTAATAAAAAGAAGGCTTGTGAGAACAATGCTAAAGAAAATAATTTTATCCTAAGTGGGTTAGCAAATTCTAAATTTGTTAAGGTAGTGCAATGCAAGACTACCAAGGAGATATGGGATAAGCTCAAGAATCTCTATGAAGGAAATGATAGTGTAAAGTAAGAAAATTTGCAATCCTATAGAACATTGTTTGAGTATTTGAAGATGAAAGAAGAGAACATAGCCAATTATCTACTGTAGGTAGATGAAGTTGTCAATGGAATCAGAGGTCTTGGAGAAGACATAATTGACTCTATGGTGGTGAAGAAAGTTTTGAGAACTCTCCCTCATCGGTTTGACTCAAAAGTATTTGTAATTGAAGAAGCCAAAGGCCTAACTAAAATTACCATGGAAGAGATTTTTGGATCCCTCATAGCCTATGAGATGAGGAATGAAGTTCAAAGTACACACAAAAGAGAAGTTGCATTCAAAGTTGTGAAGAAACAAGCATTCGGTTCACATAGTGATTTTGAGGAAGAAGAAGCAAACTTTGTGAGAAAGTTGAAGAAAGGATCAGGCAAGTACAAAGGTAAATTACCTTTCAAATTTTTTAATTGTGGAAGAATTGGTCATAATGTGGGTTTATATTTTTTCCACTTTATTGAGTGTTTATATTGGGGTTATACTATTGGTATTTCCCATACTGTCCATAACCACCCAATTTTTTTGGTTGTGACTATGGGTTAGAGTGAGGCATGCTTTGACCTATATGAGTTGAAGTTGTAAGGTCAAGTTTTGGACTACTTTGAATAGAGGTTGTAGGTGGGCTTTGAGAATTAAGGTTGGAAGTTGCAGAACTTCCAAATCCATAGTATGTCTTCAAGAAATCAATCCTCCTTTGTATATCCTCCTTAATTCTTATTCATTTTATTCTTTCTAGCTCTTCCCTTAGATAGTCAACTTCTTTATGCAATTGTGAATCTATCTGATCAGGTATCCCAGAGGTAGAGGAATTTTGAGATGATGGACCTACATGAGAAATTTTTTTCTTTGTAGCATTAGTATTTTGGGGCATCTTCCCTTCGTCTACACCTTGGGATGCAACATTTGAATGAGAAGTAATTGATACTATACTAGCTACAACAAAACTACTCCATGTGTTAACTAGTATGATAATTCCCTAAAGAGACATTCAAGGTGTTACTATTGGCTGCAGGATTTGAAGGTGTTGATCCAAAACAAACATCTAATTGACAAGAAATTTTCATTTTCTCAACTTTCTTTTTCAACTCATCTCTAATATTTATGGAATTTCTAATTTTTATTTCTTCTAATTTGTTCATTTCTTCTTGAAGTGCAAGTACTTCCTATAGGATTTGATATTCAAATTGAAGTGTATCTTGAAATCCTGAGGTTTTAGGAACATTTCGAGTTGTTCTTGTAGTAGCTTGAGACAAAACAAGATTTGTATAAGATAAGTGGATGAGTTCTTGGAAAATAGGGCTATCAAATAAGCCATGTTCCTAAGGATTTGGATTAGGTGTTTCAAGATCTAAATTCTAAGCACCATTCTTGGCATCAAACTCTCTTTGGAGGATTTTTTCTCTTTCTCTCAATTGTTTAGCCATCATATCATATTTTACATGGTCATTACTTAATGCAAGTCTAATTGCCACATTTTCTTCATTTGTCTCTAGCATTCCAAACTCTAACGCATTTTCAAGATTATCATCACTATTTTTAAGATTACTTACATATTTCTTCTTCCATGAATACCTTCTTAGAGGAAATTTGTTTCCAACTTCTTTTCAGGATGATCTTTGTACAAAGATCTTTTACCATCCATGATTTCTTTGATATCCTTTTTTTATTTTCACTTGCACTGACAAGGAGACTTTTAGAGTCACCACCCAATTAAGCGAATTAAAATATTCAAAGATATTTGTAGAAAAATTTGCAAGAATGGAAGAAGCAAACCAATTTGGAGTAACAAAAAGGCACTTCACACAAATATGTCAAATACAACCAAAGACTTTGAAACTCTCATATATCTTCAACATAATATAAGTTAACCATATTCTTCTAAGTTATTCCCCAACAGAGTCACCATTTTTTTGGTGGCTTAGATGGGGTAATTCAACTCAAAAAATGGTAGATATAACCAAATATAACCAGAAATTATTTGTACAACCCCAACAGAGTCACCATTTTGTTGGTGTTTTTTTATGTCTCGGCTGATTCTCAATACAATCTAAATAATAGATAATTCTTATACTTAATTATGGGTTGGTCAACGAACATGAGAAGGATTTGGAAAATTCTCTCCTCTCCACTGTACACTCTACAGAACCTAGGAGGGTGATCCTATGCAATATCACTTAGGATTTCTTATAATTGATTTCAGATATTGCTCTTAAATAGATAGGTTTTGTCTTATTAATCAAGAATCATAGATAAACACATTGAATGAGCTAAATTATTGGATTTAATGCATTTTAGATCTAAGAACATGTAAATAATATTATGCAATAAATATTAATTGAAAGGTAAATTATTTATTAAAATTGTTGATCATGAAGATTATAATCAGAACTTATTCTTCAGATTGGTGCCTTAAAACTAGGTCACAGAGTCAAGGGAAATATAATTGAAAACCCTATATAACATCACTTATTCTAACATTAAAGCTTAGTGATAATGCATTAGATTACCATCCCTCATAATTCTGCAAATAATTCTACTTATGAATCCCTGTATATACCTAAAACATTCAACATTTCTCATAAATCATATATAATTTACTACTTGAGTAAAAGTCATAAAGACTACAAAGATGAACAAAAATAGATCCTTGATCAATTGTATTCATAAATCCTGAAGGTTAATACATATATGAGACAATTTTCTTACAAAATTTATCATGTATTGGATTCTAAATGTTAGTATTGTTATACAAAATTACCAATCACATTGGCATCCTTTCCTAACAAAACCTAAATCAGACATATACAGATTGAAATACAAAATTTGGTCTACTTACAATTTTTCAAGATCATTGTAGAATGGCCATGGACTCCCTTTTATAAGAAACAATACCTAAATCTAATTTGAATACAAATGTATGAATAATGAATGACAAGTTTTAGTTTTGGAACAATACCTAATAAGGGGACTAGTTATGTTGTAATTAATGCAACAAACAATAGAAATAAATTAACTATCAAATACCTAATAAGGGGACTAGCTTTGGATCATAAAGTATGCAAGTGTATGAATGATGAATGACAAATTTTGAATACAATGCAAGATACAAAAATTAACTAAGTCTAATATGCTAAATCTGAAAATGATGATATGGAAATGCTTTTTGAAAGGAACTAATGCATCTTTTTACTTTTTTGACCTAGATGAAAGATGCAATTTGAATGCAATGAACAATTTCAAATTTTAATGATCTAATGAATGCAATTTGAATGTAGATCTGAGCTAAAAGGACTTCAATAAATCCTATTTTAACCTTTAATGTAATATGAATGTAATTTTTTTGTGTTTTTATGCCTTTTATGGAGAAAGAATTAAACCATAAATGAGAAGTGCAAAGAAAAACCTAGATCTAGAGTGAATTTTTAGAAGGTATATAATGTTAATGAGTCGAGTTCACCAAAATGAAACATAGGTAAAGGGAACCCTTTTCATTTGTGGCCTTAGAGTTTGACACCTTTCCCTAATTTCAAATATGTTTGTTTTGTTATGGATATGTGTGTGTGGGAATGTAAGGATGGAATGGGGGTTTGATGGATTTGGACAAGGTATGGGGTTGACTTACAACCTGAAAGGTGATTCAGCTAGCCCTCAACCAAATCTAGAAATGACCTAATAATGAAATGCAATGATCTGATTGACTTAGTGATGCAAATTAGTCTTCTAATATGAATACAAAAAATCTGAGATGTCATAGAGGAAATCAAACAACAAAAACATAAAGGGGAGGACATTGTGCACCTGTGGTACAAATTTCAGCCTAATTTGTCGGGATGTTGGTGTCAGGGGCACCACTATCCTACTCAGTATTTTTTCGAATATGTTTTCATAGTCCTTTGATGTCAGATTTGCACTTATGTTTCCCATCTACAAACTTGTTGATATTTTTGTAATTGAATTTTTGTGTGTTTTCAAGGCCTAAGGTTTTGAATGCAACAATGAAAGAAGTATCTTCAAACTTCCTTTGATCCTCTTCAACCTGAGATCACCCTTCAATGGCTTCCTTGAAGGACTAAATTAATACAATCACCTCAATGATCTTGGATCTTTCTTGCTTTATTTGCTTGAATGCTTTGGAGACCTACAACAAGGGTTAGCCTTCACAAAACAATGATAACACATGAACTCACATACACTTTGACATGATGTTGGATCTTGAATTGTTGCAATAAAACTCTAATGGCTACTCTTGACTTGTTGAATAATGCTCTTGATAATTACTTGATCATAAGTTTTCCTTAATGCTTCTTAGATTCTCCTTGTTAGATTTGAAATGATGCAATAACTAGGTATTTATAGGAATTTTTTAAAAATTAAATCCTGACAGTCGACTTTAGATATTCAAACTTCAAATAATAAAATTTCAATGCCAAAATATTTAAATTTGGAGCCAAAATAGGGGGACATAGGCACACTAGGTGCTAGTGTCCTAGCCCTATTTTTAGGGGTTTAAAGTGTCAGGGACAAAGTATTAAATGAGAGCATTTTTTTTCTTGAAAACTATCAAAAAAATATTTAAAATAAGTTTTGGAATGCATAATTTTGGAAATTAGAAGCTTAATTAGGTCCAATACCTTAAAGGGGAGCAAAACATAGTGTGAAATTATCAAGGGTGACAATTTACAGCGTTACAACCTTATATTAGAACATCCTAATAACATTACATAAAGATGAGCATAAATATTCAACCTCCCCTTTATGACAATATCATCAACATGATAAAACTCCCTCAACAAATTCTTGATTTTGGATAAAATAGAAATATCCCAAAAATAATGGGATGGTTATAGAGGTGCAACTAGATGGTCTCTTTTGGAAAGGGCCCTGGCTTGATTGGCTAAAGAATCTAGTTGCAGGAAAGAGGTCACAAGGTCCAATCTCCCCCCCCCATCGCCATGGTACTAGAGAGCATGTCATGCCAGCATCAGTGGTCAATTGAAATATTTTTACCAAGCACACTACAACTTATAAGGGGGGCTACCCAATTCCTGCAGTATAAGAAAAACTAGATGGGCTCTTTACTATAGCAAGTGGTAGGATTGAATTTTTAGTCTTGAAGGAAACTAGCATTATGCATCAATCAAAAATACCTTATGCCATTATCTTATGTTTGGATTGAAAAAATCTCCATCTTTTCAAACATAGTGATAAATCACTTGTTAATTGTAAAAAACCATTCACCATATTGAATAAACTAGCAATGTTCATCAACCAAAGACCTTATGCCATTATCTTATGTTTGGATTGGAAAAAACTCCAACTTTTCAAACATAATGATAAACCACTTGTTGATTGCAAAAACCATTCACCATCTTGAGTAAACTAGCAATGTCCATCAACCAAAGACCTTATGACGCAAACAAAAACCTTAACTTGTTGTCACAAACTACCATTACATAATTTTACAATCAATACACCTTAATGTGATAATTTCACTTGTCAATTAAGATAGTGTCAACTTAAAGAAAACAATTCCAATTCCAACCATCAATATTTCCAAGCACATTATATATTGACATCATAAAAAATCCATAATTAACTCCATATTATTCACAAGACTAAATTCACCAACATACACACACAATGCCATTTCTGTTTGTTGTTCCTCTATTCTAATCCCTTGTCCTCTGTAACGTACCTTATTCATTTATATACATTAGCATTCACCTTCCTATTCACTATAATTTGACTTCCCCCGCAATCTCTTACCATTGTTCCCTTTCTAATTTCTTCCTTGCAACTCCAATCTGCATTTAATTACTTCAAATGGTGCACTATCTCCTTTTATACACTACCTGTGTCTTCCCTTTCTTTCACATATGCCAATTTTAATCAAAATCAACTCCCTTCATCTTCCTTTGGTTGTGTACCAATCTTATCTATGTAGCCTCTTATTTCACTCTCCATAAACTCATGTGCAACCTTTATGGTAAATCCCTCATGCCTGCCTACACTTCACAAACTGTTCTATGTATCCCCAATCACCCTTGTGCAACCTCTTCCCGTCTCCCTTGCGTAGCTTATTGGCTTTATTATTATCATTAATATCTCCCCCCTTCCTTTAGCACTAACTATCCTCTTCATATCCCACACCCCTTCATTTTTCCTATTTGGTGCCCTTTTATTTTGTTTCAAATTCCTCATAATGGCGATGATTTTCTTTCCTTAGCCCCTTTACTTCTCAACGCCTCTCCAAAGGTCTTCCCACCCCTCCACATTCCCATTTTCCTACACGTATTTTGCATTTTTATTTTTAGTTTTAAGCGTTTAAAATAACATTTTAAAAACATCCACATAAATATCATTAAAATAAGTAAATATATGGGGCTACCCCAAACAATATCATTCATCCATCGGCTAATGAAACTGAAAATTGACTTTTGTGATAACTCTACATCAGATTCTTAGAATCTCGTGAAAATTGGTAGAGACATATATTTCAACATCCCTGAGACCTCCACAAATTTATTGTACTTCAAACCTTACAGAAATTGAAATTTTAATGTTTTGTCAAATTGCCAGCAGAAATCACAAAACAATTACATCTCCAAAACTAGGAAGAATGTCATCACAAAACTTTTGGCATTAATTCTATAATGGATTCAATAATCTATCTATAATAAGGTTCACCAAGAAACCTCACCAATCTCCTAAAACAATTGTTTTTGTGTGATGTTGATTGCGTGTTCACCTGGGTACTCTTACATTAGACGTGTTGGGTAGGAAATTTGTGAGCATAGGCTCACAAAGGTGGAGTTGACTAGTTGAACTACTCTTCCAAGTTGCTACCAACCTATAGTGAACTCCATCACTATCTAAAATGCTCAAGACCAATCATTCTTCCTCTTTTTTCCAGCATCTTACCAAAACACATGCCATCTCATTCCAACAATGTTGCACCCTCTTCTTTCTTCCCCTCGTGGACTCATTTCCACCATGAATCATCCTCCTTCACAAAATACTATCTATTCTCCTCTTCTCCTTCGTGGGATCCAACTCACCACAGACCGACCACCTCCACCAAAATCCTACAACAACCTTTATAGCTTCTAGATATAAATATGCATTATCTATGCACCAATCTACAATTACATCTACTTTCATCTTTGTAAACAAACATAACTCTATATTTACCTTTTTTTCTCTTTCATTGTCCTATCATCCTTTTCTTCATCTTTCACTGCAACTTCTTGGCACTACATCATTGCAACTACATCCTCTACTATTGTAATCTCGTTAATAGCTGCAATTTCTTCACGTTCTACCTCTATAACCACAATTACATCTTCATTCTTTCCATCCTTTGCTACTATCTTATCTTTGTTTCTCACTTCTAAAACATCTCCATCTTTAACCAATGTTGCAACAAATTTCTCTTCTTCACATTTATGTACCTCTATAGGGGTTACTCTTAGAGTAATAAGTTGTTTTACTTAATTAATTTAATCATATTGGTTAATTAATTAAGTCACTTATCACTTTAGTTACTTAAGCTAAACTTAGGCACATTAATAATTATTTATTTATTAATTATTAAGTGTGCACACTAGGGTTTCCCTTTAGGCTTTTCTTTAGGGTTTTTTTATCTCCTTTTATAAGGATTGATCTCATTGTAATTATTAATAGGAGAATATTTGTAGCTTTCATATCTTCTTGAATTTTTTTCTCTCTTCTGTAGCTTTTTCTTGTTGAAGTTAATTGCATACATTTGTTTGTAGATCTCTTGCATGGAAGGTGTATTTGTTTGTGTTTGATCCTGTGACTCGTGGTTTTGTGCTTGTTTCACAATTCCAACATGGTATCAGAACGTGGATTCAGCAAACCCCTTCTCGATTTATGAGATTTTCTTCTTCAACAAGGGTTGCAGACTTTAGATCTGAATCCCCTTTGCTTTCTTTGCAAATTTTGGAGGAGGAAGTTTTTAGAAGAATTTTGGCATGAATCAGACCTCTCCATTGAATCCAGAGCTGCCGGAATAGTCCAAATCGACCTTTGTTTTGTCAAATTTGGCTTCCGTTTGTCAGATCTGTGAAGGTTTGAAGAAAGGTTTTTTTGCCAGATCCAGGGGGTGTTCGATTTTTCAGAGCATTTTCAGCCTAAACGGACCTCACCATTGCATCTGTAGTGGCCAAAAACCCTAAGATCAACTTTGAAATCATCAAAATCCGAGCAGTTGATTTTTGAGGCAATTTTTTTTTGCCCGTACGGCCCAGTGCGCCGTCTGCACGCGAACCGAGGTATTCAAAAAAATCGTAAAATTTTTTTCCCTGCGATAAAATAGTTTGGAAAAAAATCAATTTGAAAAATATTTTTAGAAGGCCTTTGTATTGGGCAATGCAGTTTTTTTTTAAAAAAAATGTTTGCATTATAATTTTTGGGTACAAGGTACCCTGCGCAGGTCCGTACCTGCACAGGCCTGCGCAGGCATCCCTGCGCCCACCTCCGTCCCCTTTCCTTGCCACCGATGGTGGCTATTAAGACCGCCAGCGCGGTGGCTATTAAGACTGCCGACAGCGGCTTAAAGCCACCGGCGGTGGTCTTAATACCACCAGCGGGCAGCTGTGGCAGGGGTGTGGGCTCCGCCCGCCCCCTGCGTTTTTCTTCAATTTTTTTTAATAAAAAAAATATTGTCAATTTTTTTTAATTGTTTTTGAAAAAAAACAATTTTTTGTAATAAGTTTTTTTTGCTGTTTTTTTCTTTCAAAATAAAACATGCATTTTATTTTGCTTTTTCATGCAAAATAATGCACTGTAATTGGAGAAATTTTTCTAGCATCACTAAAATTGGCGGACCTCCTGATCTGGCGGTGTTTTTCCTAAATTTGGCGGAGTTTTCTTTTTTGCCCACTCAGCCCCTCTCTGTTGCGCTTTTCAAATTTGCACCCAATATTCCAGAGGCCATATCTTGGCCATACGCTGGGATTTTTTAGTGCAATTTTTTTTGAAATGGGGTGGAATTTCGTGCTCTTCGTAGTGGTACAGGTATTTTCTAGTTTTGAATTCTTTTTTTCCAGAATTCTATTTTATCAGTGTTGTAGCTATTCAGATCTCGTTTTGGAGACTTTGACGGGCCATATCTTCTACATTCAGACACATTTTTGGGTGTCATTTTTTTTGAAACTGCATGTTTTTTCGTGTACTTCATCATGGTGCTACCAGTTTCCTCTTTTTCTGTAAGAGAATTTTATTTTCAACATGTCATATTTGGACATTGTAGACATTATGGGATCACATTGCATGTATTTCTCTTTTGTAAACGCACTGAGATAAAGTGCCTCAACATTGTATGTGTATTATTGGGTTTCTTGCACATCACTTTGTGCCATATTTTGTACTCGCACTGTATTATAAAGTGCCATGGGGGGTTGTGTAGTGCCTTTTTTTTGCCATCACACCTTTGTCCGGTGAGTGTCCCTCCACGACAACAGTGGATCCATATGATTCCAGCCTCATGTATGTGTGCTTTGTTTTGCACACCACTTTTTCAGTTGTAGGTGCTTTCTTGTGCACTTTCAGATGCTCTTGGTTCCTCTTCATGCACTACTTTTTGGCATTCAGTTTCAGTGTACCTGTCATGCCTCTCCCTTTTCAGCATTATGGGGGGGTTTCTACTATTGGTGTTAATGCTTCCTTGGTTTTGCCTTGGAAGGAATCTTCCATTTCCTCAGTTGATCAGTGTTCTTCAGACTATTGGTACTTGTGCCATTTGTATCTTCGTTCCAGGTGTTTGCCTTTGTTTGCCATCTTATTCGAGTAGTGTCGTTGGGGGCACTCATGCAGATTTTTGTCTTCTTGATCCTGATCATCCTATCTTCAGAGGAGGTTCTTCGGCACCATAGCAGTCATCTTTTGACAGAGTTTTCAGCTTCTTCATGCTTCTGTGATGTTCTACGTGTTCTTCTTTTTTAGGACATTTCCTTGATTTGGAGGCTTTTCAGTCCTTCAATCGCCTTTGATCTCTTCTTGGAGTAGAGTTTTTTTCTCCCACGAGGTTTTCTCTATTTCTCCTCTTTATAGAGATCTTCTATTTGTACATGGGTACCTTACTTGGCCTTGTTTGATGGGACCCATCTTTGCTTTCATGCATCTTTTCCTTAGTGTTTTTAGCTACTTCCTAAGTTCATCTTAAAGGGGGGTGTTAGAGTAATAAGTTGTTTTACTTAATTAATTTAATCATATTGGTTAATTAATTAAGTCACTTATCACTTTAGTTACTTAAGCTAAACATAGGCACATTAATAATTATTTATTTATTAATTATTAAGTGTGCACACTAGGGTTTCCCTTTAGGCTTTTCTTTAGGGTTTTTTGATCTCCTTTTATAAGGATTGATCTCATTGTAATTATTAACGAGAGAATATCTATAGCTTTCATATCTTCTTGAAAGTTTTTCTCTCTTCTGTAGCTTTTTCTTGTTGAAGTTAATTGCATACATTTGTTTGTAGATCTCTTGCGTGGAAGGTGTATTTGTTTGTGTTTGATCCTGTGGCTCGTGTTTTTGTGCTTGTTTCACAATTCCAACAACTCTCACATCTCTCTCCTTTCATTGTAGGCTACAACACTCATTTCTTCCACTCTTCTTTTTGTTGTCCTTGTTATTCTTCTCACTCCTCTTTACTAATCTCCTCTCACCTTTTCCAACATTCTTCTCTAATGCCTCTATCCTAGACTAGATCTTCCCCACTTCCTCATGGACTATCTTTCCCATCTCCTCAAACTTTTCATTCTCCACTTCTTCCCAATATCATTCCCAAAACAAAACTCTCACGGGTCTCCTCATGACCCATCCCATCTTCATCTACTGCAATTTTTCACAACTCACATTCTCTACAATTTGCTTGTGTCATATAAAAATGGCCCCTTATCATTTTCATGGCCTTTTAGGTCTCGTTTCACGATGTTTGGTCTATTTTGCTATGATTTTATATTGTAATGTGGCTTGAACATGCATATTTATGTACTAAAATTTAAATAATGTCTTGTGAAGGTGTTGTAAAAAATTTCTACACTCTTCTAGACTCTATTCATTACAACTCACCTAAAAATCACCTTTTCGTCACTTATCAATTCCTATTTTGAAGTGTTGTAAATTCTTGTAACAAGATTTCACACTTTTCTAGGCATAATTTCACTATTTACACCTTTCTTATGCTTTATTTGACCCCTTTATGCCCTAATAAGCCTTAATTAAGTGCACTTTTTAATGTAAACCCGACAAACAATATTAAATGTGACTTAATTCCCAACACCCATTTTCAAGTCCTAGGTGGGACCTATTGTCAAATAAAGTTTGCACCCTTGCTAAGCTATCAACTATAGCAACCTATTGAAACATGGAAACACTTCGAGGTTGTGGGTTACCTGAGAATGAAGTGGACCTCTAGATTATGGGCTGGTTCCTCTTAAGATACTTTAAGAAAAATTGAAGAATGATAAGGGAAAGAGTAAGAAGGATGTACTTAAATCCAAAACCTATCACTAACAGGTGATACACCAAAGATCAAAATATGACAATACTGCAGAAAACTCACAGAAAATCTCAATAGAGCCAAACAATATCACAATACAGAGATTCATGTTTACAAAAATGAGTCTATGTAAGGTTCCGACTGTTCTAATGCCTAACACAAGGAAAACAAGGTGTTTTCACGGATATATGCACAATAGAAAGATAACACTAACATAAATCAACTTTGTGACATAATATCCTTTGCATCTAGTACTAAAGGAATCTGATAAAATAAAGAATCACACAGAATTTTATCATGCAATTCACAACCAGTCACTAAAACAACAAAGAAGATCTGTGAAGGAAATAACTTTCTATTGAGAAAATAAGGAGTGTCTGTGTTACAGATCTGTATTATTCATCAAAAAAGAGTTACAAAGTCTAAATAATGCTATTTTAGCAGTCTCCTAACCAAGAACTTCTTTACAAAAAGGAAAAAATGCCATATATACAAAAGAGTGTCTGCCCCCTGCATTAGGGTTTTCAAAAAATGAGTCAGCGCTTGGGCACGTCGGCCCTAGAAGTGTTTTGGAATGAAGTCCATGAAGCATTTAATGTGCATCCCCTACTCATGTCGGTGAAAGTTCATCCTTGGGCATGGCCTTCAGATCTTTATAGCTGACGTTATTGACTTGAAGCCTTCAAGTCCTCCATCGGGATTTCATCAAAATTGCCTTGAATGCTCTTTGACATGGTCATTAATGTCGCTCCACTTCTCCAGCCGACATCTCCAGTTGCTATTGTGACTTGCGGCTACCTCCCCTTTGAGAAGCAACATCAGATCTATCCACTAGACTCAAGCGTCATTACTAACTGATCACCTTCGATCTCAGAGTAGAGCGATGTTGGCATGCTCTGTTGATTTCATTTGCAGGGGGGATTCGAACAATCAAACTTCCCGTGATTTTCCCTAGCGCCTTTTGATTGGTTGAGTTTGTGCCAGGTAGATTCCAAGGTGGTCAAATGTTGCTTCAGAAGGATCGCATGTCGGTGAGACTTTGGATGTCGGGGAGAAGTCATAGCGAGCTCCACCGAGTCATACCGATGCCAATTCATTCAAAAAATCTGTCACTGTCGGGCAGACCTTACGTGTTCGGGAAGACCTCCTATCGAGCGCCCATCTCTTGGTGAGCACATCCATGTCGGCAAGACTCTACTGGGTCGGTGAGACCTTATGGTGATATTGGATCTTTCCCCCCGAGTTGGTTCTACTTTTGCAAGACCTTGCTTGGTCGGCGGGACATCTTCCCGAACCCACTATCCTTTGGCAATCTCATTTCATTTCAGGGAGACGAGCTTCATTCGCCAAGACATCATGTCAAGCTCCCCACTTTTTGCCGAGCTCTCATCACTTCAGCGAAACATTCCCCTATCAGCCAGACCTCATCTCGACGGCGAGATGTTACACCGAATACAACCCTTCGGTGAGCCCCTTTATTTCCTTCGGTGAGACCTCTGGGTGAACACAAACCACCACTCCGGGCTCAAATATTTCTTTTGGTGGGACCTCTTGGTGAGCAGCTAGAGTTATATCGATCTCTCAAAAAGCCATCGGCAAGACTCCATCGGGTCAGCGACACCTCATGGCGAAGTCCTCATCTCCTGGCGAAGGCACTCCTTTTCATTGAGACCCTTCAAAACTGGCGGGGGTGGGGCCAAGACGATACTAGAACCGGGACCGGGGTGAGAAAGGGGTGGAAGAAAAGACAGATGAATCCCGACGGAATTGGGATCGGGACCAAATCCATCCCTGAAACTTTCTTCAAGTTTCAAGTTCAGATTCCAACCTAGTCCCGCCCTCGACAAAACTCAAAAGAAGGTGAAGGAAAGGATGAAAAAGGAAGAAAGACAAACGGGAGAAAGAAACCCTTGACAAAGTACAAAGAAGAAAGGAAAAAAGGGTCAGCGAAACTGGGATCGGGGAGGAACCAGAACCTAAGGATGCACAAGGCAAAACCCAAGAGGCAGAACCAAGACCGGAGCCAGGATAGGGGCAAAAACAAAGAGTTAGCGGAACAGGAACCGGAACCAAATCCGAACCTGAAACTTTCTTCAAGTTTCATGTTCGGATTTGGTTCTGATTCTGCCCCCGGCAACATCCAAGACACAAAGGAAGAAAAGAAAAACATAAGGGGGAACCGAGGATGAGGAGACAACCCTCAATCCCAGGCCACGAAGAAAAGGAAAGAAGAAAGAGCGAGACTAGGGCTGGAACCGGAACAAAAACAGGAACTGAAACTTTGGAAAAGTTCCAAGTTTGGGTTCCGACCTGGGCCCGGGCCCACCAAAAGAAAGAAAATGCACAAAGCAGGAGGAGACAAGGCGGGATCAGAACTAAAACCGATCCCAAGTAAAACAGAGCAAGGGCGGGGGCGGAAAAAAACCCGAAACTGGAACTTTCATCAAGTTTCAAGTTCAGATTCCGACCCGAACCCGCCTCTGACAGAAACAAAGAAAAAGGGGCCCAACAAAAAGAACCTGGTGGAACCAGGGTCGGAACCGGATCAAAAACATGAACCGGAACTTTGGAAAAGTTCCAAGTTCAGGTCCCGACCCGGTTCCACCCTCGACAGAACAAGGAAAAGGCAAGAAGGAAGTAAAATAGAAAAAAGGAAAAGACAAGGCAAATCATAAAAAAGAAAACCCACCCCTAAACTGAAGACATGCACGCTGGGCTCAACCCTCTTGGGAGCCACATTTAATCCACGTGCCAAAATTTTAAAACATCATTCTCCTTTGCATCTACACAAGAAGCAAATAGTTTTAGAAAACATGTGGTCCCGATGCAAGTGTTCCTCCATTTGGTCTTCGAGAACCTCTAAAAACATGGGTTACCTTGCCTGATTGAGCCCATAGGTGAAAAATGGGTAACATTTATGGTGACCTTTGCTGGATGTTTTCCTGCTAAACATGGAAACCAGTAGCCTAGGCCTATCCATTGGGCATGGAGTCATGGGAAAACTCAGAAACAGACTAGGAGTAGCCTTGTGCATGGCTGTAACTCACTTGAGACTCACAGAACATAACAGGTTGCCGAAAATTTATTGAAGACAGGAAAAATTGAAGTGAAACTATTTACTGTGCTGGGAAAACACTTAGGGAATGAAACAACAATTATTCTCTAAAATTTTAACGGTTATGTACAGATTTAGGTCCATACCTCAGAAGCCATGTTTGAGGTGAATACCATTCACTGGGATTGGTTCCACTATACCATCTAACCTAGATAGCTGGAAAGCATTATGTTGTTTCTCCTTAGTAATGATATATAGCCTAGTCCAAAGTGCATCAAATTTGGAGTGTCTTCCAGGCCTACTTTTAAATTCATCCCACTTTAGCACTATGTCACCTTCTTGGAACACTCTGGGAGATGTCATTTTATCGAATGACCTTTTCACTTGAGCCTGATATTGCTCAATCCTTTTCACTGCTTCAGCTCTGAGTTCTTCAAGCTCAATCAACTAAGCCAACCTTGCTGTCATAGGCTCCTCCTCAATTATATCAAGTTGGTTTACCAGATCGAGGGTTGGGAGTTCAACTGAAATGGGCAGTCTTTCCTCTTTTCCATACACTAACATGTTTGGAGAAAGTCATGTAGACATTTTTGACGTAATCCTATTAGCCCACAAGGTTGATTCTAGCTTGGTGTGCCAGGCCTTTTGATTGTCCTCCATAGTTCTCTTAATGATCCTTAGGAGGTTCTTGTTAGTGGACTCAGCTTGTCCATTGCCCTGTGGATAATAATTAGAGGATGTACTCAGATATATACCATTTTTGACAGCCCAGTCAGAAATTTTAACACTCACAAAATCTAGGGCATTGTCTGACACAATAGAATCTAGGATACCAAATATGGTAACTAGCTCTTCATAAAAATTTAGGACAACAGATTCATTAGCTTCTTTGAGTGCCATAGCTTTAGTCCATTTTGAAAAATAATCAGTGGCTGTGAGTATCCATTTGTGGCCTGCACTTGATGGCGGGTTTATAACCCCAAAAAAATCCAAACACCATTTCAAGAAGGGCTGATCAACTTGAACTAGTTGCAGCGGGAGGGCTCCTAGCTTCTCTTTTCCAACAAACATAGCACACTCTTTGCACCTTCTTACCCATGCATGAGCATCTTTGAATAAGGTAGGCCAATAATAGCCTCCTTTCATTATTTTAAGAGTTCTGGCTCTCGGAGAAAAGTGTCCGCCAGCTGATCCTTGATGGAATTCATGCAATACTCTATCAACCTGATCAGCTTCAATACATCTTAACAGGACACCATGAAAATATCTTCTAAACAAAAAACCATTTAAAAGAATATAAGGTATGGATTGCAATCGATAATACCTTCTTCTAGGTCTAGTCAGATTGGGAGGGCACTCACCAGTATATAAAAAAAGCGTCATTTCTATAATCCAACCAGTAGGAGCAGGTATAGTAGTTTGTTGTCCATCTTGGAGTGCTAAAACAAAACTTTCCTCCTCTGTTACACTGCTATTGCTATCCTCAGTAAGTTTTTCGCAAAGACATCTCCCCTTACTAGTTTGGTAACCTTTATTTCAAGGTCATACTCCATCACCTTAGTGACCCAACCAACTCTTCTATCACTCAAATCTTTCTTTGATAAAAACTCTTTCACACTGGGATGAGCAACCATTAGTATAATCTTGTTATTGGAGAGCATGTGCCTAAACTTTTTTAAGCTTCCTATGATAGAAAGAACATGTATCTCTACAAAAGTGTACTTTAACTCATAATCTTTGAGTCCCTGACTGAAGAATGCCATGGGCTGTTAAGATCCTTCATCATTTCAATGCACAAGTATGGCTGAAAACAAATCAATATTTCCATAGGCATATAAAATGAAATCTTTAGAAAATTTGGGATTCAGAAGTGTAGGTGCGGTTGCCAATGCCTCTTTTATAAGCTCAAAACTTCTTTTCCCATCCTTAGTCTAGCTGAAAGGTACATTCTTTCTCAACATGTGAGTTAGTGGACTTAATAAATCAGCAATGTCAGGGATAAACCTCTTAACAAAGTTAATCCTACCAATAAAACTTTGTAAACCCTTTTTATGTGCTGGTAAAGGAAGAGCTAAGATGGCGCTTACTCTTTCAAGGTCAATAGTAATACCCCGTTTAGATACCACATAACCAAGCAATCTTCCTTCATGAATAGAAAACACACATTTTTTGGGATTAAGTGATATCCCAAATTCCCTGCACTTTTCAAAAATCTGCCTCAGATGACTTGGATGATCCTTAGCCTCTTTAGAAAAAACTGTGATATCATCAAGATAGACTCAAACTATCTTGTACATTAGACCCTGAAAGGCCATATCCATCACTTTTTGAAAGGTTGCCCCGACATTAGATAAACCAAAGGGAATTTTCAAATAGGCCATGGTTCCCCATTTTGTGGTGAAGGTTGTTTTGTACTGATCTTCCCTCTTCACCAATATCTGGTTGTAACCAGAATAGACATCTAATAAGGAAAACCTTTCAAACCCTGAAACTACCTGAAGTATCTGCTCCATAGAAGGCAGAGGATGATGGTCTTTTAAGGAGGCCCTATTTAAATCACGAAAATCTACACAGAGTCTTATTTCACCATTTTTCTTTCTTACTGGTACTAGGTTTGAAACCTATGAGGTATGCTTGATGGGAAAAATGATGCTGCTTTCAATCAACTTATCTAGTTCCTTTTTCATCAAAGGTTCTAACTTAGGATTCAGGGGCCTCTTTTTTTGCCTAACAGGCTTGACATTAGGCTCTAGTTCAATAGTATGTTGAGCAAGTTGGGGATTAAATCCCTTTAAATCACTATATTTCCAGAAAAATATATCATTAAATTCTTGACAAAGCTGAATAAAAACATGCTTCTCTTTAGCTGTACATACCTTGCCTAACTTAAGAAGCTTTTCTTTGAAGACTTCAACCTCTTCGTAGTGATCTTGCTGAACTTGAATACTCCCCTTGGGCTTTCTAGCTTCATCATCAGTATTAAAAACAAATTCTAAAGTGACCAGGCCTTTAAGCAATTTTTTGTTTTTTAGCTGAATAATCTGGTCACTGTACTGGTGTTGTAACTTTTCCTGATTGGTATGTGAGAATTCGGCTTCTCTTAAAAAGCTGGCAATCTGTTGGTCGCTATCAAAGACTTGCCAGTGCATATTGTTATCAGGCACAGCAGGCCTAACTACAATCTTGATATGCTGGTTAGCTTTATCACTGCAAACCTCCTTTGGAATATCGTGTTCAGCTCCCACAACAGCTAACCTATCAGCATGTTTATTTTGAGCTCTAGGAATGGAAATCAGATTAAATGTCTCAAATCCTTCTAAGAGGTCCCATACCCTATTCCTGTAAGACTTGAGCATATCATTTTTAACAACATTTAGCTTTCTCACCTGATGGACAACCAACTCGCTGTCACCATAAAGTTTTAGATAGTGGATACCTCTCTGTCTTGCCCATTCCAAACCTTGGACTAGAGCCTCATATTCAGCAGCATTGCTAGAGCAGCTAAAATAGAATCTGAAAGCTTGATAGTACTTTTGTCCTTCTAGTGATACCAACATACATTCACCACCAATACCTACTCTACTCCTTGAGCCATCAAAATATAGCTCCCATAAATCATTTTCATGGTGCTCACTATGATGTTCCTTACTCTTTTCAATATTAGGCACAAAAGAGTCAGTCTCATGCATCATATAAACACCGATGTCAACCTCTTCCAACTACTTACCCGTATCCACCTCATGAGCTTGAGGTGCCCACTCTTTAGGAAGAACATTTGATGTTCTTTCTATTTGAATCTCAGCCTCTTGAATAGCAGGTTGCTCCACTTGTTCATTTGTAACCAAGTTGGCATTGATAGGAGACGGATTGTAAGGCTCAACATGAACCTTGGCTATGGGTTCTGATTTAATAGTAGCTCTAGTGCCATATCTAGTTTTGAACATCATGTGAGACCAATCAGAGGATAGGTAACCACCTATCTTGGCCGTAAAATCCCTAGATAAACAAAGGGAAAAGTACGGAGGCAACTCAATAATGTATATATCTTGTGGTATTGCAAAATTGGGACAGGCATGTAGAGTTAAACTCAAATTTTTAATGACCCCTTCTATGCTCACAGTCATACCATCCAATTGCACTACCCCCTTTTCTAGTGGCTCATATTCAATTCCCAACTTATCGACAATTTGTTTGGGCATAACTGAACTACTGGCCCCTAAATCAATCATACAATTGTGAACCAGATGATCTCCTATGATTAATGATAAATAAAAAGGAGGCGGCTTGGCCTTAGCAGCTGGTTGTTTTTTATTACCAACACTATTATTAGCCAATGCAACCTTCTCCTTTTCTACACTAGGCTCATCTGAGACACTCAAACCTGATAAGGCCTATTGAAGCAGGTCCTTTTGACCTAAAATACTCAGAGAATCCCATATTGACATGGATACATTAATTTTCTTCATATGTTCCAATATATTGAAAGCTGTAGCAGGTTTAACTTAACCCTTGGGAGGAATAACATCACCTTTAACTTAAGGGGCCTGGGCTGATAAACTAGACTATTGGTTGACTACCAAAGGTTGGCCCCTTGGTAACATCCAGATCTGGTCAACTTTTGATGAGTCAGGAGCACTTTGATTCTAGTCCGGCGCTTGTTTCGATTGAGTTTGAATTGTATTAGGTTGATTTCCCTCATCTATTGCCATCTTCTTGCTACGTGTATTGTCTGGAATTGAAGAATCAACGTGGACCACTCCACAAAATTCTTCCCCTTGCCAATTTAGGAATGTAGACTCATGTGTTTGTTGCTCTTGCTGTTGTACTTCAGTTGTTATAGGCACATTACTGTTTTGAACCATCAAGGCTTGATTAAGCATCTCATTTACACAAGTACTTTGATTATGGGGTTGATTACATGGAAAACACCACTCGTAATCCTGGACTAAGTTGTTCTGGACAGGGGCAAGTTCTTTGGAAGTGCTTGCAGTATTAGAGTCATAAGCTTGATATGGCCTTGGGTGAGAAATGGATTTTTGGCCTTGATTATAAGGCTGATAAGGTGGTATATTGGTCTGATTATGTTGGTAATTAGACTGAAATGAGGGCTGATATGGCTTAAAACCTTGACTTTGTTGCTTTCTTAAATTAACCATCTCATTGCCAAAGGTAGTTAGAAGGCCTTTAATCTCTTGCAGTTCGTTAGAATGAACTAGAAATGAGTTTGATTGACCATTAGGTTGGGTATCAGGTGTTGGTAATGTGGGTGCACTTGGAATAACAGCTAAAGGAGGAACTTACATAGGGGTTGGAGGCTGAAGAGTAGGAAATATTGGCATAGGTGGTCTTGGGGCAATTTTACTAGCCTGTATGAGGCTATTTTCAGCTCTAACAGCTATACTATATGTTGCAGGAAGTGTATCACCTCCCATTGATTGAATCATCACAAAAAATCACTATTTAAATCTCTTAAATAGTATAATAATGCATGATTAGTAGTAGGACTTACCGCTTGTGGGATTCTATCCCATGTCCTTTGGAAACGGTGATTGAAATCTGACATATCTTCATGTGGAGCTCTTTTCATTGTAGACAGCTGCTCCACCAATGACAAGTGGTCTGATTTATCTTCAAAAAATTTGCACAACTGGCTGCCCAACTCATCCCATGTTGCTATGGAGTTGACGGGTAGGCCTCTGAACCATTGTAATGCTTTTTCCTTGAAGGGCGCTGCTAGCAATCTGAGTGCAACATTTTCTTCAGTCACATGGTGAACAACACACAGGTTGAAAACATCTTTTATATGCTCTGTTGGGGTGGTATGATCCTCCCCATAAAAATATGGCAGACCTCTTAAGGCAGAAACAGGGATTTCATCATGCTGAGTCAGATTCAGTGGGCTGCCTTGGTTAAAAGCCACAAATGGCTGATTTCTCACTACCGAGAGCATTGTTGCTGGGACGTTCTTAGTAACAACAATAGGAATAGCAGTATGTCCTCTAATAGCAGGGTTCAACTTGGATCTTCTGAAATAAACAACTGTCTTCTAAACCATTTGGATTTCTCTCCCCCTTCTTCTAGGCGGGGACAACTGCAAATACTCAAAAACATATGAATTACTCCTAGTCTACACTCTTCTCATGAGCAGTAATACACTGGAACTGCTAAATCTGAGCTCGGAGTCACCAAGTATGCTAATTTTTGTCTCTTAAGACAGCAATTTCTACTGCACATACCAAATAAGAGTATGATAATTTTGATTTGAGACTGAAAAACAGCTCTCAGTCCCACTGGGCGTGCCAAAAACTATTGTCAAATAAAGTTTGCACCCTTGCTAAGCTATCAACTATAGCAACCTATTGACACATGGGAACACTTCAAGGTTGTGGGTGACCTGGGAATGAAGTGGACCTCCAGATTATGGGTGGGTTCCCCTTAAGATACTTTAAGAAAAAATGAAGAATGATAAGGGAAAGAGTAAGAAGGATATACTTAAATCCAAAACCTATCAAACAGGTGATACACCAAAGATCAAAATATGACAATACTGCAAAAAACTCACATAAAATCTCAATAGAGCCAAACAATCTCACAATACAAATATTCATGTTTACAAAAATGAGTCTATGTAAGGTTCTGACTGTTCTAATGCTTAACACAAGGAAAACAAGGTGTTTTCACAGATATATGTGCAATAGAAAGAGAACACTAACATAAATCAACTTTGTGACATAATATCTTTTGCATCCAGTACTGAAGGAATCTGATAAAATAAAGAATCACACATAATTATATCATGCAACTCACAACTAGTCACTAAAACAACAAAGAAGATTTGTGAAGGAAATAACTTTCTATTGAGAAAATAAGGAGTGTCTGTGTTACAGATCTGTAGTATTCATCAAAAAAGAGTTACAAAGTCTGAATAATGCTTTTTTAGCAGTCTCCTAACCAATAACTCCTTTACAAAAAGGCAAAAATGCCATATATACAAAAGAGTGTCGACCCCCTGCATTAGGGTTTTCAAAAAATGAGTCGGTGCTTGGGCTCGTCGACCCTAGAAGTGTTTTGGAATGATGTTCATGAAGCATTTAATGCACATCCCCTGCTCATGTCGGTGAAAGCTCATCCCTCGGCATGGCCTTCAGATCTTTGCAGCCAACGTTATTGACTTGCAGCCTTTGAGTCCACCATCGGGATTTCGTCAGAGTTGCCTCGAATGCTCTTCAACAAGGTCATTAATGCCACTCCACTTCTCCAGCTAACATCTCCAGCTGCTATTGTGACTCACGGCTACCTCCCCTTCGAGAAGCGGCATCAGATCTATCCACTAGACTCAAGCGTCATTACTGACTGATCACCTTCGATCTCAGAGTAGAGCGATGTTGGCATGCTCCGTCGATTTCGTTCGCAGGGGGGAGTCGAACAATCAAACTGCCTGTGATTTTCCCTAGTGCCTTCTGATTGGTCAAGTTTGTGCCAGGTAGATTCCAAGGCAGTCAAAGGTTGCTTCAGAAGGATCACATGTCGGCGAGACTTTGGATGTCGGGGAGAATTCATAGTGAGCTCCACCGAGTCATATTGATGCCAATTCATTCAGAAAATTTGTCACTGTCGGGCAGACCTTACGTGTTCGGGAAGACCTCCTAGTGAGCCCCCATCTCTTGGCGAGCACATCCATGTCTACAAGACCCTACCAGGTCGGTGAGACCTTATGGCGATATTGGATCTTTCCCCCCGAGCTAGTTCTACTTCAGCAAGACCTTGATTGGTCGGCGGGACATCTTCCCGAACCCACTATCCTTTCGCGATCTCATTTCATTTCGGGGAGACGAGCTTCGTTCGTTGAGACATCATGTCAAGCTCTCATCACTTCAATGAAACATTCACCTGTCGGCCAAACCTCATCTCGATGGTGAGATGTTACACCGAATACAACCCTTCGGTGAGCCCCTTTATTTCCTTCGGTGAGACCTCTGGGTGAACACAAACCACCACTCCGGGCTCAAAGATTTCTTTTGGTGAGACACCCATGTGTAGGTGGGACCTCTTGGTGAGCAGCCAAAGTTATATCAATCTCTCAAAAATCCATCGGCAAGACTCCATTAGGTTGGCGAGACTTCATGGCGAAGTCCTCATCTCTTGGCGAAGGCACTCCTTTTCACTAAGACCCTTCAAAATTGGCGAGGGCGGGGCCAAGACGATACCGGAACTGGGACCAGGGTGAGAAAGGGGCAGAAGAAAGGACAAATGAATCCCAACAGAACCGGGATCGGGACTAAATCTATCCCTGAAACTTTCTTCAAGTTTCAGGTTCAGATTCTGACCCGGTCCCGCCCCCGACAAAACTCAAAAGAAGGCGAAGGAAAGGACGAAAAAGGAAGAAAGACAAAAGGGAGAAAGCAACCCCCGACAAAGTAAAAAGAAGAAAGGAAAAAAGGGGTCGGTGGAACCAAGACCAGGGAGGAACTAGAACCCAAGGACGCACAAGGAAAAACCCAAGAGGCAGAACTGGTACCAGAGCCGGGACGGGGGCAAAAACAAAGAGTCAGCGGAATCAGAACCGGAACCAAATCCGGACCTGAAACTTTCTTCAAGTTTCAAGTTTGGATTTGGTTCCAATCCCACCCCCGGCAACATCTGAGACACGAAGGAAGAAAAGAAAAACATAAGGGGGAACCAAGGAGGAGGAGACAACCCTCGATCCTAGGCCACGAAGAAAAGGAAAGAAGAAAGAGCGGGACTGGGGCCGGAACTGGAACGAAAACAAGAACCAAAACTTTGGAAAAGTTCCAAGTTCGGGTTCTGACCCAGGCCCGAGCCCGCCAAAAGAAAGAAAACGCACAAAGCAGGAGGAGACAAGGCGGGATCGAAACTAAAACCAATCCTGGGTAAAATAGAGCGGGGGCGAGGGTGGAAACAAACCTGAAACTGGACCTTTCATTAAGTTTTAAGTTCGGATTCTGACCCGAACCCACCTCCGACAGAAACAAAGAAAAAGAGGCCTGACAAAAAGAACTCAGCGGAACTGGGGTCGGAACCAGATCAAAAATAGGAACCAGAACTTTAGAAAAGTTCCAAGTTTGGGTCCTGACCTGGTTCCGCCCTCGACAGAACAAGGAAAAGGCAAGAAGAAAGTAAAATAGAAAAAAGGAAAAGACAAGGCAAAACATAAAAAAGAAAACCCACCCCTAAATTGAAGACATGCATGCTGGGCTCAACCCTCTTGGGAGCCACATTTAATCCACATGCCAAATTTTTAAAACATCATTCTCCTCTGCATCTGCACAAGAAGCAAACAATTTTAGAAAACATGTGGTCCCGATGCAAGTGTTCCTCCATTTGGTCTTCGAGAACCTCTGAAAACATGTGTTACCCTGCCTGATTGAGCCCATAGGTGAAAAATGGGTAACAGGACCCATTCGCCATGGGTGGCAAATTAGTCCCCCCTTGGCTCCAAAATTAAAAAATAAATTAAAAAAAAAAGTTTTATTTGATTTTTTTGGCGCCGCTTGTTTACACCGGCAGTGCCACCAGTGCGCCGCCGGCGGCGGCAACCGCCGGCCGCAGCTAGGCAAGCACCGCCAAGCCGCCGGCGCCAGTGGTAAACTGCCAGAGGAAAACCACCACCGGTCACTGCTGGCTTCCAGCCCCATAGTGCTTACCATATGACTAGTGCCCGCGTCCAGGGCCCTGTTTTTTTTAGCCCCTGAGGGCTTTGGGGACCCTGTTGGACTTTTTGGAGCTGTTTTACAAAATCGGGTGTAACTTGGGCATTTTTTCTCCATTTAAAAAAAAAAAATAGGCGTTGGAAAGCTGGCTCCAAGCCCGTTCTGTTGGTGTAGGAATTTTTTCATAATTTTCTAGTTTGGCTACATTTTTTTGTAGTCAAAGTCCGATGAGATTTTTGTACTCCGAGGGGCATAACTTGCTTGTTTTGCTTCATTTTTCACAAACGAATAGGCATCGGAAAGGTGTTTTTGTGCTATTTCTAGATCTGTAGTCTATTTTATCAAAAAATTTACCAGGTAAATTTTATTCAGCTTTGTGTGTTTTTACACTTTGCTCAATTACTTGGGCATTCTGGCACCTACATGGGTTCTGTTTGCGTGGGATGGGTCATATTAATTTGATCTACATGTTGTAAGGTTAGTTTTCTTGGATTTTTTAATTTGAAGAGTTATCATGGGTTTTTCTACTCACCCTTCAGTTGTAATTCTGGAACGGGGTAATTATGAGTCATGGGCAAAGGGCATACTTACACATTGTAGGTGGCTTAATATTTTGCCTTATTTGTATGATCTCATACATGAACCAGCCACTTCAAAGGGAAAACTAGCTTGGAATATCATTAGAGATCACATAGTAGGACTTATACGGTCTAGTGTTGACGATGACACTGTGTGGGCTATATCGGACATTGATTGTCCCCACCCACTTTGGACACATCTTTGGGAGATCTATGGAGACCCCAATCTCTCTCCATTCCTAGAGGATCCTACTTCAGATTGTCTCTTAGCCATTGCTTGGAGAGAGAATGCACCCTTTGATCATGATACTTTAAAGGAACTTGAGTATTTAGACACCCTTACATATTCTGGTGAATCAGAGGCTTGTCTCACAATTCCTACTCTTCAGACTGAGACTTCATCAACATCTCCTGTTGTTCCTGATTTAGTGCAACAGGGCATCATTCACCTTCTAGACATAGCTACTTTGGACTCTTATCTTGCAGACATATCTTTCTTGTTTGTTGAGTCCTATATTACAGATTTGGAGGATTATTTTGAGGACATTCATCTCCTCTACCTTGACAGTCAGGTTATCAATGTATGCCCACCATTATCAGTGCATTCAGAGGTTGCATTTCAGGATTCTCCACATCTGTTTGGATTTGACATCATTTGTTTCAGTTCAGACAGGGAGATTCTTCAGCATCCTATCATGGCACACATCTTGAGACAGATTGGTTCATCACTCTTCACAGGGTTTCTTCGACATCGTCCTTTGGATTTGTTTCTTCCCAAGGGGAGGAATATCATTTGTCGCTTCAGGATCTCCTTTTGGATTCTACATCAGGCATCTACCATTGTGACAGGAGTTTCTTCATTGTGGGGGGGCCTTCTTCTCTCTTTCTATCTCTCCCATGGAGACCATTGTATATGTACTTATATGATAGAAGCTGTCTATGGGGGGTATCATGTAATCCACCTCCTATCCTTCTTTCATTAGTGCATTTCATTCCTTTCTTTTCTCTCATTTGGAGTAGAGTTTTTCCCATGAGGTTTTCTCTATTTCTCCACTTTATAGAGATTTTGTTGTATTTAGGTACCTGATCAGGCCATGTTGTCGGGACCCTCTGTTGCATTGTAGTTCCTTTTCTTTCTTCTCCATTGTTTGTAGCTGCATTGTAGCTCATTTTAAGGGGGGGTGTTAGAGTAAAGTAATTAATTAACTTTACTCTCCTCTTAAGATTTCACTTTATGCACATATATTAGTCATTTAATAATTAATTTTAATTATTAAATGCACTCACCTTAGGGTTAGATTTTCCTTTCGGTATTGATCTCCTTTTATAAGGATTGATCTCTTGTATTCTATTCGATTGTTCTGATAATAGATCTCTAATATTACAGAGCTTAAAACCCTCTCTCTTTTTTTCTCCATTCTCTTCCATGTGACATGTATCTCTTGCATGCAGGTGTTCTTGGGCTCTGAAGTTGGATCTGACAACTTCTACAGTATCAATGGGCTACTAAGGCACAAGATTGTATAAATAAGTGATTTTCACCTCATTTTACATCTCCTACAATCACACATCACATCCAAGCAATCTTTTCATTCTCTCAAGCATTCAAGAACTTTACAACATCAAATCAAGTATTCATCAAACATTTTGAAGCATCCATTGACATATCTTCAGATTTTATTCAACAAGGGTTTGGTAAGTTGATAGCATTTACATGTTATGTGTTTATCATTCTCTTTCATTTCATTATTTCATTAAGGGTTTAATTACCAAAGTGGGGTTTGACCAAGGAAAACCCCTACTTGCTAACCCTCAACCATTTTTCCCCTCTTGCATGTGTGTTTGAAAATTTTTGTGTGTAGATTTAACAATTATTTAGGTGTTGAAGAGTGGTCAACAAGTCAACTAGGTGTTTCAAGTCAAATCAACTATATTTCAAGCTTGGAGAGGTATTATGTCTGTTTCCTACATAATTGACTTTGGCAACCCGACAAGCAGACATCCTTAGATCTGTTGTTGCAGAGTTATCTCCTGATTTCTCAAAATTTTGGGAGAGGGCTGATTTTCCACCAATGGTGAATGAGTCCCACCTTAAGGCTAGAAATCTAAGTTTTGTCAGATTCTGGATCCCGACACTCAGAAACCTGTTCCCAATGGTTTTCATCAAAAGCATGACTAATTCGCCATCCTAGGTGAATGAGTCCCACTGGTGAATTTCTGTAATTCTAGACAACATCCAGAACATTCCAGAATCCTCATCAGACCTTCGGGTGTACACTAATTCAACTCATTTATTTTTGTTCTACATTTGTTCATTCTTATTTCATTGTTTGCATATCACATTATGCTTTCCAAAATAGCATAAATCTTAAGTTTTGCATTCATAATCAGTTATTTAGATCACTTAATTGCATTTAGATCATCTCATTTAGGAATAATAGCATCCTAGATTGCATAATTTGAATGAACCTAGCTAGCATTTTTGGCCTTACTCTCTCTCTATCCTGATGATGGTTCACTGAGTGTGATCCGAAACGTCGATGAAAAAAGTGGACACACAATCAAATCCAGAAGCATTCAAACATAAACACTAGAAGTGTTAAGGAGTCTTGTGGGTGCCAAAAATTGATGGTTCAGCTTCACAGCTTCCAGCTCTTGATTGCTCAAGGCTTCTCTACCTGCAACAATCCTCACGAGTTGTCCTCTACTGCCTTCTTTCCTCCACTCTACCCATTAGTCCTAGCATAGGTTGCCTCAGGTTTGGCGCTCTACCTATGTGCTCAAAACCTCTAGCTCTAATACCATTTGAGTCAGAGAAAACCTCAACTCGTTGTCATAAACTACCATTACATAATTTTGTGATCGATACATCTTAATGTGATAATTTCATTTTCAATTAATATAGTTTCAACTTAAAGAAAACAATTTCAATTCCAACCATCAATATTTCCAAGCACATTATATATTGACATCATAAAATTTCCAAAATTAACTCCATATTATTCATAATACTAAATTCACCAACATGCACACACAATTTCATTTGTGTTTGTTGTTCTTCTATTTTAATCCCTTGTCCTCTACAATGTATCTTATTCATTTATGTACATTATCATCCACC
The DNA here is from genome assembly GCA_007258455.2 of Sequoia sempervirens. Lineage (NCBI taxonomy): Eukaryota > Viridiplantae > Streptophyta > Pinopsida > Cupressales > Cupressaceae > Sequoia > Sequoia sempervirens. The sequence goes on along the minus strand of VDFB02271358.1, from coordinate 330,001,009 downwards.
TTACTATTCACTATAACTTGACTTCCCCAAGTCAATCTCTTACCATTGACCCCTTTCCAATTTCTTCCCCACAACTCTCAATTTTCATTTAGTTACTTCTTCAAATGGTGTGCTATCTCCTTCTATGTGTGACCTGCATCTTCCCTTTCTTTCACATATGCCAATTTTAATCAAAATTGACTCCCTTCATCTAGTTTTGGTTGTGTACCAGTCTTATCTATGTAGCCTCTTATTTCACTCTCCATAAACTCGTATGCAACCTCTATGGTAAATCCCTCATGCCTACCTACAATTCACAAGTTGTTCTATGCAACCCTGATCACCCTTGCACAGCCTCTTCCAGTCTCCCTTGCATGGCTTATTGGCTTGATTTTTATCATTAATATTTTCCCCGCTTCCTTTGGCTCTGACTGTCCTCTTCATAGCCTGTGCCCCTTCATTTTTCCTATTTGGCGCCCTTGCATTTCATTTCACATTCCTCATAATGGTGATGATTTTATTTTTTCAGCCCCTTCACTTCTCAATGCCTCTCCAAAGGTCTTCATGCCCTTCCACATTCCCATTTCCCTACACTTATTTTGAATTTTTATTTTCAGTTTTAAACGTTTAAAATGCCATTTTAAACACATCCACAAAAATATCATTGAAAGAAGTAAATGTGTGGGCTACACCAAACAATATCATTCATCCATCGACTAATGAAGTTGAAAACTAACTTCCATGATAACTCTACATTAGATTCTCAGTATCTCACAAAAACTAGTAGAGACATGTATTTCAACATCCCTAAGACCCCTACCAAGTCGAGTTCTGCATCAAACCTCACAAAAATTAAAATTTTAATGTTTTGTCAAATCACCAACATAAATCGCAAAACACTTACATCTCCAAACGAGGAAGGATTTGATCATGAAAAATTTGGCATCAATTCCATAATGGAGTCAAAAATCAATCCATAAGAAGGTTCACCAAGAAACCTCACTGATTTCCCAAAACAATTATTTTTTGTGCGATGTTGATTGTATGTTCGTCAGGGTGCTCCTACATCACCTTATGCCATAATCTTATGTTTTGATTGGAAGAAGCTCCATCTTTTCAAACATAGTGATAAACCGCTTGTTGATTACAAAAAACCATTCACCATCTCATTTTTTGTTTAACTTTATTGCACTTGCCTCTCCATTCTCTACTCTACACTTTCCTCTCCCATTAAAATGGATAAATCTAGTAACACTGATAAAGTTTGTGTAACTTTATTTCACTTGCCTCTCCATTCTCTACTCTACACTTTCCCATTAAAATGGATAAATAATTTTAATTATTTAAATGATATAATAATTTATAGTATGTAAATTAATAATTAATTTATAATTATATAATTTACATAATATAGAATTGCATGATATTAATATAGGATATTTTTGAATAGATGTGTTTAAGATATTTTTTAGATTAAAGATAGTTTATATATTTCAAAAAGGATCTATTACATTTTTATAACAATATTATGGTTGTTTAACTAATCTGCAGGAACAAGTTTTGAGGTTATATCTTATATACACTATACATCTATGTACAGTAAAGTTTTACATTCTAAAAAAGTCAAGGAAATAAAATTTGCTACATATGTCAATCCACTTTGAATTTTTTGTTGTAAAAGTCCCGAAATGCCTTGTACTCATTTTGAATGAAAGGTTCCCATTTGTGATGTCTTCTAGAATGTGATGCTAGGTCCTTACATATTTTACTTCATCCTCCTTTATCTCTAATTTTTTGGTTATCTTTTTGAATTTTTCCTTGGACACCTCTAATTCCATAGTATCCTACATAGAGAGATTGTGAAAAATGAGTCTTCTATTTGACTCAGTAAGTACCATCCACCCTGCCTTAAAATTTTCCTTGTTGCTAGTTTTCCAAATCATCTAAAGAATTTCAGTAGAAAGAATAAGATAAAATAAATTAGAATACTTATCCATTCCTTCAATTTTACCAAAAATAATGTCATGCTTTTTAAGCTATCCTAGATTGGCCCAATCACATTACTCAGTACAAAACATTAGCCATATTGTTTAGAAAAAAGAATAGTCAAAAAATATATGATCAATATTATCAATCTTTCTACATAAGCCACACAAATTTGTACTTACATTATATGATGACCATGACAGTTTTTTCATAGTAGTAGCCATCTAAAGCATGCCTTTTTGGGTTCTAAGACCCTGTTCCAGATCCAACTAAATGTTTTGTTCCAGTTTGTTTGAGTGTCATTATTATCCCAACATATGTTAACAAATTTCATGTAATGTCCTTTGAGTTACACAAAATGATACATTTTTTTGCATTTAATTTTAAAAAATATATGCCATCTTTCCATTTGTAATTGGTTAGTTTTTCACAGTGATTAAAAGTGCAACAACCTGAGATGTTTTTTTTTCAAATAATAGTCCTTTATAGGATTCTCTTAATAGTGAGTACGTTCTCCATTGTGTGTGGGGGAGATAATACTCATTTCTTAGAGTGGTCCATGGATTAAGAGAGCCATCACAAATAATGTCTTTAAAAGCAATAGTGCCTTTTCTCACCCAATATTTGGTTGAGCAACCTTGTAATAAGGAAAGAGGCTTGTTTTTATGAAATAAATTCCACCAAATTAACATGTTAGGACATACCTTGTTATCATTGTTTATTATCAAGTTCCTTACATGTTTACCTGCCTTCCAAATGGTTTTGAAAACAATGGAACCATTTGGTCGAATAGGGAACATTCCTATTAGGGAGTCACTAAATGGAGTGAGCTTCTCTATTTCTTTGTTTTTTTTGGCACTGCCTTTAGGATGTTATTTCTGATATGCACTTTACATGGCTCTTCCTCTTCTAAGGCATTTATGATCCACTTTGTTGCAAGAGAAATTCCTTTCTTTTTTAGGTCTTTTAACCCAAGTCCACCCAATTCTTTACTCCTGTTGCACCAATCTCAATTAACATGTTTCTTTTTTGTGCCCTTCCTATCTGACTAGAGATAGTTCCTTATTTTCTTTTGAACTTCTTCTAACTAATAACTATTGAATAACCAAGCTAAGGAATAGTAAATTGTATATTATGAGAGAGTTTTTTGGCACACTTGGATTCTCCCTACTAGGGATAAATAAAATTTGTTCCAACTGTCAATTTTCTTTTCAATTTTAGTCTTGATATAGTTCCACATTTCTTTTAGGTTGGGGCTAATTGCAAATGGGATACCCAGGTACCTTACTTGCTTGTTTCCCCCCCATTGAATTTCATATCTAGTAAACCAATCTGGTAGGGTGTCATTCCAGCTCAACATTATTGACTTGCTTTTAGATATCTTCGCTCTAGAGGCCCCATAGAAGAGGTTGAATTTTTGCATTAACTAATCTATGTTTCCTTTATTTAAGTCTACAAACTAGGTAGTATCATTCCCAAAGTTTATGTTTATTAACTCTTGATTATTAGGAAAATTTAATCCTTTAACTTTGGGACCACCTGAGTCATCTCTAAGGAGGTAGTATATGGCCACAGATGTAATCACCAATAAGGTTGGGGCTAGAGGACATCCTTGCCTTATCAGCCTTTGGAGAGCAATGGGTTGGGACAAGTTCACATTCACATTAATTTGTGTATTAGCATCCTATAGCAGAGTGTTCACCATTTTACATGATTCCTTGGGGAACCCAAAGGCATCAAGAGCCTTCATCATGAAGGGCCACTCAATTCTATCATATGCCTTTTTCAAAGTCCAAGAGAAGCATGCTAGCATTTTGATTTGTGGTCCTCGCCCAATCCATTGCTTCCCAATTTGTGATAAGGTTTTCAAGGATAGGCCTCACTTTAATGAAGTCAGTTTGCATGTATTAGATAATTAATGGGAGAATATCTCTCAATCTTAATGCTAATATTTAAGCAAGAATCTTATAAGATACATTGGGGAGAGTTATTGGCCTCCAATTTTTAATCAAGGTTTTGTCCCCATCTTTTGGAATTAATTTTATTGTACCTTTGTTTAGCTCTTTTCCCAAAAAGCATTTAGCTATAGCTTCATTATAAACAAGTAATAACTCTTTAGAAATTCAATTTATATTTTTTTATAAAATTCAATAGGCAGGCCATTGGGCCCCAGAGATTTATCATTGTTGAATGTTTGAATCTTGAGTTCAATGTCATCTTTAGTTATTTATTTTTCAAATTGAGAATCGTATCATCCTTAGTTAACTTAGGAATTAATCTTTTACAAAGACTTCTAGCTTTAAGAGAGTGGTCACCTTGGCCTTCTGAGGTAAAAAGACTTTTATAGAAGAGGCTAAACTGATTTAGTATTTCTCCAAGGTTAGAGATTAGGTTGTCTCCATCCCATAAGCATTATATCTTCTCCTTTATACCTTTTTCTTTAATATAATTAAAGAAGAATTTTGTGCCTTTATCCCCATTACTTAGCTAGTTTATTTTTTCCCTTTTTTTGGCCTTGAATTTTCGTAGTTTGCAAACTTCTTAAAGAATTCTTGCAGAGAACTAATTTCTCATTCAGATCTACTTTCTTAGGATTGTCTTGAAGGCTATTTTCCAAGTTGTTTAGGTTTTCCTATAGGATATCTTCCTTTTTTTGAGATCCATTACTTTTTTTTACCCATAGTTTGAAAGAAATTAGTTTAGGCTTTAACATTTTTGTTCCATTTTTCAATTTGAGAGTCATTTTTTAGTAACCATTTATTAATCTCTTAATGTAAAAATATCATTATTACAATCTTCATCCTTCAAAAGGTTATAATTTAAGATGATTTGTTGCCCTTCTTTTCTTTTGAAGACCTAGATTAGCTATTAGAATTTTTAAACTAATTGGATGATGGTCTAAGAGTGTGCAAGGATAAGCATTTACTTTCGTTTCTTCCTCTATTTTGTCAAAGAAGAAGAATTCCTTGTTTGCATAGAATCTATCTAATCGACAGTATATTCTTTTATTTCCTTTTTGTGCATTGCGCCAGGTAAACCAAATTGATTTAAATGTCTTTTTTCCCCCTTCACTTGGGGTCATAAAATTTTAACTTAGATTTCATTTTTTTTCCCAAAAATGCTTCTCGTTACCCTTCCAATCTAAGTCCAACGCCCCAATTTTGTCTTGCACATTTTCTATCATGCTAAAATCCCCCCTTAATCCAAGAAATATTAGGTAGTACATTGAGCCATTTCCACAGGTTAATTTTTTCCCTCTAATCATTGGCAGCATAGATAGAGAAAATTCCAAACTTATATCTATCTTTCTCTATGACAACCCGCACTTACACTGCCATGTTACAAAGAGAAACACCAAAATCAGTTATATATTTAGCCCACCAGTTGGCTAATATTATATAGAATAGTCACACCACCCTTCCCCCTATCATGGTTGGTGTAGAATTGAGCAACGTCATTCCATAAAAAATTTAGATTGCTTTCCACTGTGAATTTTGTAGCTTTTACTTCTTGTAAGAGAACATCTTTTTTTTTTTTCTAGATTTAAATATCTTCTTATTATATATTTTCTATCAAGGGATTCTAATCCCCTGATATTCCAACTTATGCAGTTAAGATGCATCATCTTCCATGTTCTGATATTCCAACTTATGCAGTTAAGATGCATCATCTTCCATGTTCTGAGGCTCATCTGAGTTGTTCTTAAAAGTATCAAAGCATTTAGGTAATTCCTCTTCTTTCAATTTATTGCAAATTTTATGGTAGGGATGCCTTTCTCTTTTCTTATATTGCCCCTTCTTCTTAACAACTTTGTTTGTTTTATCAAACTATTCACCAAACTTACTCAAACCTTTCTATTCATTTTTAAGGTTGTGGATAGGAGGATTACTCCTTAGAATATTATCTAATTGCTTTGAAAGGATATCAAAGGGGATGGCCAAAAATTTATTTCTTGGATTTAACTCTATTAAGGTGTCGATATTAGGAATAGCCAACAATTTATCTATTGAATCTTTATCCAAGTCTAACTTAGATCATGATTAACCTCATGTCTGAAGTTGTCACAGGGTACCGAAGACATTGGGGTTAGAGATTGTTTTAATAAATTATGAATGGGAAATGCTATCAGAGTCAATTACCACTTTATTCTAATTTCTTTTTTTTGACATTCTAGGGTTGACTCCTCAATTGTCTCTTCAACTAACTCTTAAGGAAAATTACCTTTGCTTGTTAAAAAACCCTCAATTTTTTAAATAAATAAAAATAATTTTAGTAAAATTAACTTTTTAAATTGTTATCATTTTGAATGAAATAAAATTTAACTATTTCATAATTTCA
>VDFB02271358.1:329936191-329994606 GCA_007258455.2 Sequoia sempervirens | reverse complement strand
AGATGTGTGTCCTTCTTAAGGACCCCTTCTTTCCTCTATGTCTTTCAAATGAAGCATCCCTTGAGTGGACCCCTCTTCTTTTGAAGGGTACCCAAGGGACCCCTTTGAAAGCCTTCCAATTTGTTCATGGTCTATGTGGTTATCTGCTTACTTTTCTGCATGGCCACTTTCTGACATGTTCTATCTACGAGTAAACATGTAGCTTTATAGGTGTGCCTGTGAAGCCGCTTTTTTACTCTATAGAGTCTGCTTTCCTGGGTTTCCTCCATGTGATAGATCTTAAATGATACCTCCCTACATGTTTGAGGGCCTACAAGGCACTTCCTTTGAGCTTCCTCCATGTGAGAGATCTTGGGGGTGGCTCCCCTATAGGTCTGTAGGTCTATAGGGTGCTTTCTTTGGGTTTCCTCCATGTGAGAGATCTTGGGGGATACCTTCCCTACAGGTTTCAGATATGTAGGGAACTTTCTTGGGGTTTCCTTCATGTGAGAGATCTTGAAGGACACCTTCCCTATAGGTTTGCGGGTCTATAGGGTGATTTCCTAGCTTCCTCCATGTGAGAGATCTTGGGGAACACCTTCCTTGTAGGTCTACGGGTCTATGAGGTACTTTTCTAGGTATCCTTCATGTGAGAGATATTGGAGGATACTTTCCTTGTAAGTTTGCAGGCTTGTGAGGTGCTTACATTCTCAATTTATTTCTTCTCAACTTGTATATACCAGATTGAAGATCTACATCTTCTCAATCCTGAGTTTATGTCCCTCCTCTCTTCATCTTAGAATTCTTCTATGTGTTAGTCTTTTTAATTTGGGAACGACGCATAGTACTGAGACAACCTTTTAAATCAAGGTCTCTTTACTTTGCTAAGTCAAATCCTTTAGTTTTTTGTGCTCTAACATTATTGTCTAGTGTAGGTTCTTCTTGTCTAATGCATTTGTTTTCTAGGTCTTCAACCTGGGGGCATGCTTCTATGGTTCAAAGAGTTTTCTACTTCCTCTACAGTATCCTTTTGGCATATGATGTTATTTATGTTTAGTAGTTTTCCTTTAGCGTACATATTAATGTAGATTCATATGCCCACTAAAGTGGGGGAAAAATGTATAGTCATAAAATTGCACCCCTTGCAATTTCACATACATTCTTGCATCTGCTTTAGTGTCTACTCCCTTAGCATCTTGTGTAGGCTCATTTTAGCCTCTACATCAACCTTTTCCCTTCTCAGGATGTTCCAACACCCTTTAGCAGCTACCCTCGCATGTCAGCTTTTCATTGAACTTTGTGCTTTTCCAGTTCTCATTATTTTGTAATGTGATGTGTCTAGACATTAGCATGCCATGCATATGTCTGTGTGCTGTGCTAGCATCCTGCGATGTTTCAATGCTCAAACAACTATCTCCATGCACATTCGCCACTTGTGCTCACCTTTTTTGGTGGTAATAGCCCAGGATGCCCTGTAACGGCTGGAGAAGCTTATTTTCCCTCATTAAAATCTATCCTTTTAGTTCATTTTTCTCTCTAACTTCCTCTAGCTCCATTCTTCCAAGTTCTTCTAGCTTCACTTCAGCTCTTGCTTGCACAACTCCATATAGCTTGCTATAGAAGCTTCAAGCACTATCAAGTTCTCTTAGCTTCACTCTTACGGCTTCATCTCCCTCATCTCATGCTTGTGAGCATCTTGGGTTTCCATATCCCCTACCATTTGCATCCTTACTTTGTGATATAGGTTCTCCTCCTTGAGTGGGGATTTCTTTTATCACCTCTTTTGTGATAGGGGTTCTCATCCTCAAGCGGGGTTTGATTTTATCACTCGTACTTGGTGGTGTAGGTTCTACTCCTGAGCGGGTTTTTCTTTCACCACATGCTTTTTCCATTCCTCTCTATCTTCTTGGTTGTCCATGGAGGTGGGAACACCAAAATGGGGGTTTGACTGAGGCAAACCCCTATACAACCCCAACAATTTCTCCAAATGTTACAAACGTAGGTATTGAAGACATTCACGTGCTGGAGGCTTCATCACTTGCGTGGTTGTGAGCATCTTCTTTCCTTTCTTCTCCTTATCTCTATCATTTCTACTTATCTTTATTTTAGTTCTATTAGATTTTGTTATTTTCCTATGCTTTAGAAGTTCTCAACAATCGGAGTAGAAGTGATCACTTGGCTATTTTTTGTGATAAAATCATTCTTTGGTCTGTACAAGATTCCAATTTACCTCTAGGATGCCAGCATACTGCATTGGTGTCCATATTCTACATTATCATCCTTTGGCCGAGAGCTTGTCAGTTTGTCCATAAAATATTTGTGACTTGCTCTTTCAGATTCTGAAACTCTCGCCACTATTCCTTGAGGTAGTTTAGGGCAATTTTCCCCATTAGGCTCTCTGAATGAAGAGAACTCATGAGTAGTGAATCCCCCTTCTCTACAGACATATAATAATAACATGATAATCTACATTGTGAAAAGAAATTATAGAAATATATCAATTCAATATTTTACTATCCCAACCTCCATAACCTCACTTACTAAAACATAATAACCATATTGGGTTTACTTCATCTCATTTTATTCAAAAATTCCCCAACCTTCTTTGAGCATATGCATCACCCATGATAATTTAAATGTGCACTCTTTCACAAGTTTTAAGCACTCCAATCCATCTAGAACTTTCCTCAAATTAGGATGGGTATTTACATAGAGTTTCACAAGGCACAACATTACCCCTTCCTCAAATTTTTGACAAATTTTCTAATTGGTCAAAGAATAAAATTATGAAATAAGCAACTAGGGAAATCTACTTGGATTCCATTTTCCCTTCTAGAAATTCCTTGCAATTCTTATTTAATTCCAACTCCAAACTTATTAAGTTGGGAATTATTTCTATGGCTGGATATCCAACATAATGGTTTCTTTATAAATATAATTGCATCAAGTTTCAGAAGACACATATCCAATTTGGAATTGTGAAGCTATCTAAGTAAATGAATTCAAGATCCTTCATAGCTATCATCTTCTCTAATAGAGGTGGAGGTTTAAATTTGTAAAAAAATTAAGAAGACAAAAAATGCCTCTAAAATTTCCACTTGAGGTAACCTAACCAAAACCCACATAATAAAATAGCCAACACAAGGATACAAATTAACCAACAAAAAATTACTTACACACATTTACATAAGAAATCCTTAACCCTCTCATAGGGTAGGTGTAGGTATACTAAGGAAATCATAATATTAAGTTATTGAGACATCCACCAAATTTCATTGGTTATGGAATATTAACCTTCACACTTGCACACAAGAATTTATATATCTAAAGAATATAGTTGAAGCAATATTTACTATTAAATAATACATGCATAAGTAGACATTGCATATTCAATCATAATGTTAGGATACATAAGATAATAGTGATGCAAAATTTAATCATCTAAAACACATTAAGACAATCATATAATACACAAAATATAACCATATCCATAATGCTTCATCATTGTATACTAGTTTCATAATCAAATCCATTCATAATGGTATCACATGCAAATAGTAAAATCCAATTCCAGTAAGTAAAAATAGTTCATCAACATTAATTAATAGTCATTTTAAATCCCTAATTAAACTATTATTATAATATAGCATTAATTGGTATAGTCTATAATCATAAATAGCATAATCATGAGGGTCATAAGGAAATGAGTCTATCAAAATAAAATTTGAATATGAATAAAATGGGTGGGCCTCATAATCTCATTTAAATTAACCCCCTTATTTCAAGGAGTATTTTTTTTCATAAATAACATGTTTCAATACCCACTTCCAATCAATGGGATTTCTTCCCTTGAGAAAGTACACAAGATTCCAAGTGTAACATATCTCCAATTCCATTTAATCCTCCTACATCATGTCCTTCATCTGAGGCTCATGCTCTTCTTAAGAAATATATTCTTAGATAGATCTAGGTTTATCACCATTTACACAAGATAAAATAGATAAATAAGATAAATTTATAATGGGTTATAATTGTCTATTGTATTTTTTTTTCTTGTGGATATCCTCAAGAATGGGGTAAGAGAACACTACTTTATTCCTCTAAATGTTCATCCACATGAAAAATATCTCCCAAATATTTTTCTTCCTCTTTATCCTTAGATAAAATCTATTATTCTTTTACACATGTGTACTTTCTTATTTCTTAGTCTTTGTCTCAAAGTGTACTCTCTTCCTTTCTTTCTCCTCTAGCTTTCCTAGATTAGAAAATAAACCAAGTTACATAAAAATTGCATCCTTAAAAATAACAAAATTTTAAGGAAGTCACATAAAGCCTCTGTGATTGAAGCCATAAAAGTTACACAAAGCCTTTGTGATTGAATCCGGGAAATGGAAAAATTGTCTCAATAACTATGTTACTTGCTCAAGGCAATGTATTAATTGTAATAAAAGCATGATTTATTTCTTTAATGGAACTCCTACACTTCAAGCTCGGGTGATTGATGTTCTTGGTTATATGAGTGGCACTCTCCCTTCAGTGTATTTTGGATTACCCCTTACTATTAAGGAAGTCACCCTTGAATTTTGGAATTCAGTCCTTTAAAGGATCCAAAGGAATTTGGCAGGATGGAAAGGTTCCATCCTCATTCATGCTGGAAAACTGCAGCTCCTTTCCATAGCTCTTCAGGGATCCATGTTTACTTCCTCTCCATTTTCGAGATCCCTAGATATATTGCTAAGAAGTTTGAGAAAATTCAAAGGAATTTCCTATGGTTGGGGACCGAGGAAAAGAAAAAGTTTTCTCTAGTTAAATGGGAAAAATTCTATAAACCTAAACCTTGTGGTGGGCTTGGGATAAGGAATATCCTTTACACCAATAAGGCTTTGATTGCCAAGGTGGGTTGGGACTAGCTGAGAAATAAAAAGGATTGGTGCAAGATTATGAATACTAAGTATCATCACAATAGACCTTTGATTAATTTCCTCTTAGAGGATCATCCTTCGGATTCCTTGGCTTGGAAGAACATTTGTAGTTTGCAAGGGCTGCTTAGGATAGTGATGAAATGGAAGATTGGAAATGGTAACAATATCAAATTCTGGGAATACCCTTGGTTATTTGACACCCCTCTAGGACACTTTGAATTTAGGAACTTGATGATGTTAGCTCAACTTTTCTTTGGATTTCACATTTGAGATTACCTCCTTGGCCTACAAGGGATTGAATGACCTGGTCCTTTGCTACCCTTTGTCTCCTAAGTTGGGTCTCCTGGAAAAGTCCTTGCAGGACCTATTTCCCTTACCAGATTACCGTTAACCAACATGGAGGATTATTTCTTCTAGACTCATGATAAGCAAGGTGATCTTTTTGTCAAAACAAATTACAATCTGTTGTAGGACCAAGGTGTGGTCCTCGAACCTTAGAAGCAAGTTTGGAATAGACACATGATCCTAAAAATAAACTTTTTTTGGTGGATATCCTACCATAATAGAATTCTTACTCAAGATAATCTGAGGAAAAGGGGATTCTAGATCCCAAATAGGTGCTTGTTATGCAAGTGCAATGAAGAATCTATGAACCAGTTACTTCTGCACTACCTATTTTCTATTAGTGTGTGGGAGATGGCTTTGGAGCGATTGGGCACTTAGTGGACTATGTGTAAGGACATTAAATCCTTTATCTTGGGATGGTCTAGGCCTTTCCTTCACCCCTTACCTCGTGAGATCTGGAGCCAGGTCCCCCCATTATCTATTGGTGCTTATGGAAAGAGAGGAACAACAAGATATTCAAGAATATTAAGATGAGCCCAAAGTAAGTTTTTGGTATAGGCTCAAGGCTAATCTTAGAAAACATTTCAATTTTCAAAGGGAATATCACAAACAAAGCCCCGACTAAGTGGGAAATTAAAATGGCTAAAGCTTGGCATCAAAATCTTGATGCCAATTCCTTTGACAACTCCAGATCCCAGGCTCGAAGGAACACTATCTGTAAACCTCCTGACCATGGTTGGCATAAACTAAATTTTGATGGTGCTACCAAAGGCAACCCAAGCATGGCAAGCACATGAGGTATAATTAGAGACTGCAAGGGTAATTTTGTGGCTGGTTACTCGGGGGGATTGAGATTCAATCCTCTATGATTGTAGAAGAAAGAGCATTGCTAAAGGGCATTCAGTTAGTTTTCACTATGGGGATTGAGAATCTACATATTGAAGGTGATTCTAAGTCTATAATTGATGTTGTTAATCTAGGAAGAATATTGGGATGGAGTACTAAAGACATTTGAATAGACAAAACATTTTGTGTCTAAGTCGAATTTAAAGATTGCTACCCACATTTACTGCTGCGAGGGTAATCAAGTGGCTAATGATTTGGCTAATCTTGGAACCCATTGGAAAATTTCTAAGTGATGGCAAAATCTGGGGAACCTACTGCCAAATATTCAAGGTTTAATCCTTAAGGAGCAAGGCACATGTATGATCCATGATGATAACTAACTATGTGATTACTTTGGCCTTATTTAGGGTCCATATTCTTGTATTTTGGGTTATGTGGACGGGTTTGAATCCTAAGATGTCATATAAGTGGAAAATTTTGAATAATAGGGTGGAGATAATTTAAAAAAAAGAAATTATCAGGAGTTATGGGGAGTACTTTAAGATTACAAGTAAGTTGGGTCTGGCCTTGCATAATCTCTTTTTGGGGTTTGATCCCTGCACTTGTATCTACTTACAAATATTTGAATTCAAATTTGACGTGACAAATAATTATGAGGTGAAGCTTTTGATTGGTCCTATCTTTTCTACTAAAATGCTTCTTTTACTAAAGGGCATGACTTTAGTTTTATCTAAATTTTTCCTTGTGGCCAACTATCATAGGTACTTGTACAAAAGCAACCTAGATGGAAAACCTTCTATTTCTATCATTTCATGCTTACCTGGTTGAAATGTTTGAAGATTTTCATTAATGAGATCTCCAAGATTCCCTTTTGGGATTTAACTCTTCAAGCATGTGTCTTGTACATGCTCTTGATTTCCCAAGGTAGCCTCATTTGGCTTAAAAATCTAAGTGTGTGGGTGACCTCTCACTTTATCAAAATTTCTAACCTTTTGCTCTCACAGGTTTACTAGTTTTTTCATTGTGCAGAGCGGTGACATGGGTGGCGACAGGGTGAGAATGGAGCCTAAAAGTTGTGGAGAATTTCCAAGGACCCACTAGTTTGGCACATATGCATTGAAGGTGGGCTGGTGCCTTTAATGGAAAATTTGGTGGGTCACGATCCAAAGTTATCTATGTAGTATGTGAATTCCTAGAAAGAGATAAGGGTTACCATGGGTGGTATCACCTTTGAAGTGAATGAGGAGGTGATTGCTCATGTGATGGGGCTATTGTGCACCAGAAAGAAGTACCCTAAGCACACTAAGGCTCAATACAATGAAAGCCCGAATTCCTTCTTTGTGGGTATTGAAAAACCTATTCACAACTAGTCTAGGTTTGAAAGAGAAGCTCTCATGTAGCCTTGGGACCAAGTTTGTCTCGCTCTCATGAAGTATGTCACCTTAGAAGGTAGATATAAAACCCACTACTTCTATCATTTTCCTCTTTTGAATCATCTCCGTCACAAAATTTTGTTAAGCTTCTCATTTTTCTTACTTACTGATTTGGAAAGCTCTGTTGAGAAGTGCATTGAGTCTGCCGCCCAAAACCTAGAAGATCCTCGTCCCTTGTCACTCCACCAAGGCCTCATTTTGAGGCTTTACCATTTTCATATCATACTCTACCCACCCCAACTCATCTTTGCTATTGGTAATGAGAAAATTGAACCCCCTATTTAGACCAATATTGTTGGGAATAGGATGCCATTTAATTGAAATTCTAAACATATTTCATGTATCTCCTAAGTCCTTGGAAAGTGTTCCCCAACACTAGGATTAGAAAGAGATTAAATTCGAATGAAATGAACATGTAAATTGAAATTTGTGATTATTCCTAAATGATAGGAACATGTGGGGATGCCCAAGAAGAACTCCTACAAGATAGGAGCACATTGGGCACCCACATGGAAGGTGGAACCCACCTTGCTTCAATTAACTATTTGGAGGATTTATAACACTTCAATAATGCATGTTTAGATCCTACAAGTTAGGGATTGTTATTTACATGAGTGGAGTTCAGTTTAGTTTAGCTTAGTTTAGTTTGGTTTAGTTTAGTTTAGTTTAGTATCAGTTTATTTCAGTTTAGTATCAGTTTAGTTCAGTTCAGTTTAGTATCAGTTTAGTTTAGTTCAGTTCAATTCAGTTTAGTTTAGTTCAGTTTAGTTATGGTTCAATTATCTTTAGTTGCATGTAGTTAGTTTGAGTTGAATTCTAGTTGACTTGAGTTGACTTGAGTTGCATGACTAATAACTTCAGTTGCATGATAGATAATAGGTGAATACTTTCAGTTAAGTGGGGATGATCAATCATGCATAATGTTTGCATGAATTGGTGGAGAGATATGTTTTAGTTAATTAAGATTGACTTGGACCCACCTTGGGTGCCCAAGTTGAGATCTTGGAGTTAACACCTTTTGCATGAGAATATATTTACAAGGATCAGTTAAGTGAGCCCATTCTTGGGTGCCAACTTTTAGGTGATGCTTGCAAGATATTTTATTGACTGATGATCAGTTAAGTGTTTAGTTTGGGGCTCCTAAATTGAGGAAGACTCTGGTTTGAACTCAGATTACACATTGGAACTCTACTTAACAAATCTAGGAATATATTTTTTAGAGGAGCTTCAAGCTCTTGTATTTGACAACTCTTATGAGTTAATATGCATAATTATTGTCTATTAATTGCAACAAGTGCATCAATCTTGGGTGCAAGTTAGGAAGTTGAGCTTGTGCATGTGTGAGGGTTTGAAGCATGGCATGGGATGTGTGGATTCATGCTTGGTCACATGGAATGCAAGGATAGCTTGTGCTGCAGAAAGTGTATGAGAGTTTATTACAGGTTGTAAAGAAGGATTGTTGAAGGCAAGGAAGCATATCAATCAACGATTGATACAATATTATTGTAATCTTGTTGAACTAAGGTTAAATGATACAAGCATTATTGATTTTGGTGGAGTTTTTTCCCAAAAGGGTTTCTCCTCGTATATGTTGTGTCACTTCTATCTTCTTGTCTAATTCTTCTACAATCTTTTGTCTCTTTCTACAATTGATAAAATTAATCTAAATAGATTAATCATGCACAAAGAATTATGACAAAGAACACTTAATTAAATCTATAGTATAATAGTTTTACAAGTTTTAAGCTACAATTTCACCTTCGTTTTCAACATTTGGTATCAAAGCTAATGGTTGTGTAGAGTTTTGGATGCCTTTCTCTTAAAGTTTTGAAGGTTTTATGGCTATAGTGAGAGCTTTTACTATTGTGTTATTGCAGATTTGTAAAAGAAGTGTGCTTTATCTTTTGGGTTTAGAGATTATGGTTTTCTTGAACTTTTGGGAGTTGTATCATTTACAACAGATTCTTTGATTGTGTTGAGGCCATGGATGATCTTAATTTAGGAGATGGTTATCACGATGTCATTGATAGCTTTGTTACATGTTTGAGTGGGAGCTTTTGACAGACATGGTTTGATGTTTATATTTTTGCCATGTATAGCTGGGTATCACAATCCAGTGGGACCTTTGGTAGGATATGGTTATCTTCATGTGATTTGAAGAGGTTTTAACATCTTATTTCATGGAGGACCCTTAGAGTCTTTGGAAAAGGTGTTATTGTTCTTCCTTTGGAGATGATGTAGTTTCTTTTTGTTTTTGAGTATTAATCATTTTCTTGGAGCTTCATGATTATGCAGGTTGCATTTGAAGTTGGCATGGATTGATTGGTGGGTGCTCATGTATACTAGAGAGACTTGCGTTAGGCTGGATATTTCTTATGTTAAGAGATATGTGTTGGAATGGTTACTTGTTATAAAAAAATTTCAATAGTAAAGACTAAGGAGCCTATACCTGGAAATGGATGTGAGTCCATAAGAGACATGATGAGAAGGTTGTCTTTATTGAAAGCATATATTGGTTGGTGTTGTATGCATAGGACAATCTTGTATCCCACTCTTGGTTTACTCGACAGGTAAATGATCTAAGAGGTGTTACCCACCTGATTATTAGATGCATTATTTATATGTATCTTGTCTTCTCTTATGCATTAGTCTTGAAAGTTGAGTTCTGAGAGATTATTGAGAAGTAGATGCATGATTTTGTGTATTTCCATTATTCTCCTTGCAATCTTGAACTTGAGTTAGTTATGAGGATTTGGGTAGGAGAGGTACGGGAGATAGTTAGTGGTTTTGGGCATATTCCCTTTTGTTGTGGGAATGTTTGGCTAAGTTTGATCTACTTTTTGTGAGAGGTTTACATCTAATTTTTGCCATGTTTCATTATAATTTGAATGGTTAGATGTTGATATCCTTTCAATTTGGGAGTGTTGAAGGAGATGTTACTTTACACAGTTTGGCACATGTTAGTGTGGTATAAGAACATGGTTTGATTTGCAGGTTCTCTCTTTGTGGGAATATTGTCTTCTTCCTGAAGGTTCTTATGTTATGAGATGTATTTTGCATATCATTGTATGCTTCTTTGACACTATGATAGAGGAGTTAGCCACATCCTCTGTGTGAAGTGTTATAGGAGGACATGTTAATGTTGTGACCTTGTTTTCAGATTTGACATTACCTGTGCAGTGGGAGTTCCAAAAGGTATATGTGTTTTGTATGAGAGGGGCACCTCTCTTGGACTGGTTACACTTTACTACAATGAGTTTCTTCAAAGGTTTTTTTATCGCATGTCTATGTGTGTTATTACCTTGAAGTCTTATTTTGTAGGATGGGGATATATAGGGACCTGTTTTCAGATTTGGGTTGCTATATTGATAGCATGAAGTTCTACCTATATGATAGTTTGGTTATAGAGACTTGGGAAAGGTATTGATTGAGAAAGTTGACACTTTCATCAATGTTGCAGATAAGTTCTCTTGGTGTAGGAAGGTCATTGGCCTTGAGTCCTATACTTGATTTATAATAATGATTCCTTGTTTAGAATAATTGCAATGTATAATGTCAAGTGGGAGAATGTTGGGAATAATATGTCATTTAATTGCAATCCTAAACATATTTCATGTATCTCCTAAGTCCTTGGAAAGTGTTCCCCAACACTAGGATTAAAAAGAGATTAAATTCAAATAAAATGAACATGTAATTTGACATTTATGATTATTCCTAAATGATAAGAACATGTGGGGATGCCCAAGAAGAGCTCCTACAAGATAGGAGCACATGGGGTACCCACATGGAAGGTGGAACCCACCTTGCTTTAGTTAACTATTTGGAGGATTGATAACACTTCAGTAATGTATGTTTAGCTCCTACAAGTTAGGGATTGATATTTACATGAGTGGAGTTCAGTTTAGTTCAGTTCATTTTAGTTATGGTTCAATTATCTTTAGTTGCATGCAGTTAGTTTGAGTTGAAGTCTAGTTGACTTGAGTTGCATGACTAATGACTTCAGTTGCATGATAGATAATAGGTGAATACTTTCAGTTAAGTAGAGATTATCAATCATACATACTGTTTGCATGAATTGGTGGAGAGATGTGTTTCAGTTAACTAAGATTGATTTGGACCCACCTTGGGTGCCCAATTTGACATCTTGGAGTTAATACCTTTCGCATAAGAAGATATTTACAAGGCTCAATTAACTGGGCCCATTCTTGGGCGCCAACTTTGAGGTGATGCTTGCTAGATATTTTTTTGACCGATGATCAGTTAATTGTTTAGTTTGGGGTGCCTAAATTGAGGAAGACTTTGATTTGAACTTAGATTACACATTGGAAATCTACTTGCCCAATCTAGGCATAGATTTTTGAGAGGAGCTTCAAGCTCTTATATTTGACAACTCTTATGAGTTAATATGCACAATTATTGTCTATTAATTGTAACAAGTGCATAAATCTTGGTTGCATGTTAGCAGGTTGAGCTTGTACATGTGTGAGGGTTTGAAGCATGGCATGTGATGTGTGGATTCATGCTTGGTCACATGGAATACATGGATAGCTTGTGTTGTAGAAAGTGTATGAGAGTTTATTGTAGGTTGTGAAGAAGGATTTTTGAAGGTAAGGAAGCATATCAATCAAGGATTGATACTGTATTATTGTAATCTTATTCTAAGGTTAAATAATACAAGCACTATTGATTCTAGTGTAGTTCTTTTCCTGAAAGGGTTTCTCCACATATATGTTGTGTCACTTCTATCTTCTTGTCTCATTCTTCTACAATCTTCTATCTCTTTCTATAATTGGTAAAATTGATCTAAACAGATTCATCATATAGAAATAATTGTGACAAAGAACACTTAATTAAATCTATAGTATAATAGTTTTATAATTTTTAAGCTACAATTTCACCTTTGTTTTCAATTAATATCTCCCTGACCAAGTCTAAGGGTCCGAAAAGATAAACCCCTCTGGTGACTATTGAAACCCCTAAGCCTAAACTACTCAACAAAAAGAATAAGGGGAGTGCGGGGATTACCCAATCTAGTGTTGTGGCTGGTCTCTGTGAGCTTAAGTCTACCCCTGCCAAGACTATTAGCAAACTTACCACTATTAAGAAATTGAAGGATGAGGGGAAGGGTTTGATTGAGTTTCCAGATTGGGAAGGGATTCCAAGGGAGATATTGTGGTCACTGCTATGGTGGAGACTGGGATTGAAAATACCAACATTAGGAGATATGGCAGGCTGGCAAAAAATAACAAGAAAGTGTAGATTAATGAAATTGATTCTAATGAGGAGCTATCTAACAACAAAGGTATTAGGGATGTGGAGGAGTTTGAGGAAGTTGAGGAGGAGTTTTCTCAAGGGCCTCACAACCTTTTGGACTTCAAAAAAATGCATAATGAGAACTCTACCTCCCAATCCTCTGACCCTTTGGTTGTGGA
The DNA here is from genome assembly GCA_007258455.2 of Sequoia sempervirens. NCBI lineage: Eukaryota > Viridiplantae > Streptophyta > Pinopsida > Cupressales > Cupressaceae > Sequoia > Sequoia sempervirens. Next base: position 329,981,649 of record VDFB02271358.1, on the reverse strand, counting down.
GTGTGCTAATATTGTGAAGACTGTGGATAAAGGGGAGGATCTTCATGTGTTGCAAGAGTGGATGGGGAGGATGGAGAAGAATTTTAGTGGCTTGACCCAGTTCACTGTCAAGTTGGTCCACTATGTTACTAGCACCCTCTCTGTTGTGATGAAGGATGAGATGGATAAGAAGACTCTAGAAGAAGGCCTTGAATGGGTCAAGGATGATGTTGTAAATCTCCTCTCTTAGAATTTGGAGAATGCTAGTTAGTCTGTTGCTACTATGTGGTGTTATGGTCTATTGTTGGTCTATTGTGTCTATGTTTTTTGGCTAGTTGTTTATGTTTTTTGGACTTGCCCTTTTTTGGCCCTTGTGGCTCATTGTGTAAAGGGTACAACACCCTGTAAATGTTTCTTATTGTATCAAAAACAAATTTTGAGATTAGATTATTCCAAATATATTATAACCCTTAACATGCTTGTAATATTTAATGAGTATACACCTCTAAGCATTCAAATACAACTTAGATCATTTACCTTTTAATACATGAATAAAATCTTCACAACTAAAAAATATTAGACGTGAAACAAAGGGTTTCTTACCTATCTACACCTCCTATGGTGTCTCATCAACCATAGTTGAACAAGGAAAAGTATTCATCGAGTAGGAAATAGTACTCATAGCCTAGTCCCAAACACACTAGTCTAATAGTGCACTAATAAGATATGTATGACTTTTCCAATTAACATTTGTTTCAATAATTCTATAGGCCCATTTTTTTCTCATACATAGCTAGCTTTTTATTACACAATACATGCATATACATGAAAATCATAAAAAAATTAAGATAATTGTTCACCTCGATTATCATATCTTAGTACATTTATCTTCCTATCTAAATATTTCTCAACAAAACCTTTAAATCCCTTAGACTTAAAGAAACAAATATACTTATCCCTATATATATATATATATATATATATATATATATATATATATATATCTTGAGTAATCATAAGCAAATATGACATAATAATATGTTTTTCTAATAAAGTTATCATCTCCTAGACTAAAAAAATCAAATAAATAATTATAAACATATCATTGTTTTAGTTCTTATAGAAGGAAAACTAACTCTAATTTGATTGCCAAATACATAGTGTTAACAAAAAACTCAATAGATTAATAAAAATTATCGACCATATTTTTATTATAATCATGGTTCAAAGACCCTTCCCCCAATGTGAAACAATATTTGGTGGCACAAAATACATATATTTTTAGAAAATTTAGTTACGTTGGTAGAGATACAAAGGGAAATGTCTTTATTCTTAAATAAAATCCCATTATAAGATACCTTCACTAGCATCAAATTCCTTCTTATGATCTCTTAGTCTCATTCTTATCAAATGTTAGATATATTTTAAAAGCATTCATCTTAAATATAGAAAATATATTTTTCATATGACTCAGAACATGTAAAAAATTGGTGAGAGATCTTTTAGTCTCCCATGACTAAAACATAGGTTTACTTTACCTTTACCAACAATCTAATATGAACTATTTTCAGCAAAGAACTCCTTGCCATTATTATAAGCTATATAAGATGAAAACCACTCCTTATGGAGATTCATGCGATATAAGGAACTTGAATAAAAACTCCAAGAATCATTACTAATCAAGTAGAACAAATAAAGAATTACTAGCATCATCATCACATGACTTATTTGTGGAAGAATCATGAAATTTCTTATTTTTCCATGAACCTTCATCTTTTATTCCCACTTTCTATAGTTCCAACACTTCACTCTACCATTCTTTGGGGTGTTGGACCATCCTTTAGGTTTCTTTATTTTCCTTTTGAACTAGATTATCCTTAGGACCTCCCTAAACATGCAATTCATCTTTGAGCTCTTATCAATAAATTTTATTCCCATATCTCCTCTAAGAAAAGAAACAATAATAGAAATAATATTTGGATCCATATTAGAACTACTCAGAGCAATGATATATTTTATCAAGATTTAGTCACAAGAAACTATGTTTTTCAACCCTTCTAATAATATAATCAACTTTTAAAAATTATTAAATTTAGATCTATTATTTTTTTTAAACTCTGAAAAATTATTTTAATTTACCAAATCTTTCTCCAATCTTATTTGAACACCTAAAGCAATAGATCTACCTATTCTCCATAGTTTTCTTCTTGAATAAGCAATGATAATATAACATTTTTCACAAACAAATCCTATGTCCATTATTAATCTAAAAGAAATATTTTCTAACAAATTTCAAGAAAAGAATCCTACCTTGAAAATTTATAGCGATATTGAAAGCATATGAAAATTAACCAAAATAATTCCAATCCACAACAACCATCCAATTCTTCACAAAAAGCAATCATATATTTTATTCAACCCTTGAGCTTTATAACTCTAAAAATAAAAATACCCATTAAAGTGTGCTTGTGCTCATTAGAGGAATAAGAACAAGAGAATGCCACAAAAAAAATTAATAATACTCTTATCCAAATTCAATAATACAAAATTTAACACATGAGGTTGAACTTGAACCGATTAATCCAACTGATGAAAAGACATTTCAAGATAAGTGATAATGTTTGTCCTATTATATGTATGGAATTTGGGATAGTAGTTTATAGAATGGAAACCTCCTCCCATTGGATGCTAGTAGAAACCCTAATACAATATAAAGAATAATATAAAAATGCACAAACATCCAAGAAAAGGAATTAGAACTTCTTTATTATTAAATTCTCATATGCAAATGGATTTTCATGGCATACAAATTTTCTCTAATTTTTTGAATAATATTTAGAATTCCTAGCTCTATAATTTATCTAGATATGATAAACCACACAAAACAAATTAGTAGGACATGTCAACTCTCCATTCAAAGTAAATTTCTAACAATGATTATAAATAGATCCTTGTGTTTAACTATATACAAACCTGGAAATCCTCAAAGAAACATCAATACAATCTAAAAGACAATATACATACAAAAGGTAAGCTATCTAATGCATCTCAAGTTATAGACACCACAATTTAGATGTTGCATGTTGATTTTCTTCAAATAAAAAACAAATAGATGTTTTAGGAATCCTTGATTCATCTACATCAACAATAAAAAGAGTGAGCTTGAAAGAAAAACTTGTGCAAATTCACATATGGAACCACTTAACTATGTTATTTAACAATAATTAGACTCAAATATAATTACCAATACCATGAAACTAACACGTTGCTTTTTGCTGGCCTACAAAACTTAAAACTTCTACACAACATACAAAGTAATATTTAATCTAATTTATCATCAATAAAAAATTTGAAATCACAAATATTAGCTAACATGTTGCTTCTTGCTGGCCTACAAAACTAAAAACTTATACACAACATATGTACAAAGTAATATTTCATCCAATTTATCACCAATAAAAATTTGCAATCACAAATATTAGTTAAATTTTAATTTACGTATAAGAATTTTTATTAACACTTTTTTCCTTTAATTTCAGTGATTAAAAAATGATCTATAACTCTTATAAAAATATATGTTTAAGAAATTTTAACTAGTTCTTTTGCAATGTTTGCTTAAGATCTTTATTTCACATGTGTACAAACATAGATGGATTTAAGGGGGAAAAAACATTATGGTCTTCTTCAAAAGCCACAGCCATAACATGAATTAGGCATTAGTTAATTTTTTTAAGTATCAACATAGGAAAAAGTATAACATGACCTATATTAAGTGGTCTTTGCTCATTGATTGAATCTTGAATAATATTGTGTACTTTGTAAACAATCTAATTTGTCTCCTATATAGACATATCTATATATACACCTCTTCATTTACATTGACCTATATTTTACAATCTTTAAAATAACGTCTAAAATATTTTTATTTATAAAATAAAATATTTTATACCTTTTTTTATATAAATTACACATATAATAATAATGTGATACTATAATTTACAGTATGCAAAATAAATTATAAAAATACATCGAATCTGCATTTCACTACAGCAACTTCAACAACCTTAACTCACCCAAACCTTTAATAGTGTCATTGGGGTTATTGGCTTTCATTTTATTTCAGAATTTCTCACCTTCCTCCGCAACAACTTCTTATCCAGTTCTCTAATAACGACATTGGGATTATTGGCTTTCATTTTATTCCAGAATTCCCCACCTTCCTGAAGCATATGTTCAACTCCTAATGATTGAAGTGTGCATATTTTCAAACTTTTTAAAAGCTCCAATCCAACTGGAACTTTCTTTAGATTGCGACAATGACCTACATGCAGTTTCTTAAGGCACGGCATTGCTCCTTCCTCTATTTCTGAGAACTCTTCTAACCGGGAAAAGTCTGAAATTGCGAAATAACGCAGCTGGAGAAATCCTCCGGGCTTCCAGAACCCTTTCGGCAATGCCTTGCAATTGTGATTGCTCAGTAACTCCAAACATATTAAGTTGGGCATCGTTTCTAGTGCTGTATATTCAGCACAATGGTTGTCCATTAAACACAATTTCATTATATTTGAGAAGAGACATATCCAATTTGGCACTGCAAAGCCGATCAAGCGAAAGAATTCAAGATCCTTCATAGCTATCATCTTCTCTGATAGAGGTGGAGAATTAAATGCATCATCACCACATGCAAACTGTTTGTGTATTGTCAGATAACGCATCTTCACCAACGTGGCAAGGATCCCATCTTCGATTCTTTTTAATTCAGCCTGATGACGAATATCTAAGCTCACTTCGCGGAGGTTGACCAAATTGACAAAATGTTCTAACTCTAAGAATTCGTTAATGTCTCCAATTGATAGTTTGCAGCCATCGCTGATAAATACCTGTAAATACACAAGTTATGATATTCCCTTAAGTAACAATCCCTTAAAAGACTCCATTCCCAGATGTTCTAGACAATTCAATTCACCAATCCAGTCAGGCAACCACATTAGACTAGAGCAGTTGGAAATGTCAAGAAAGCGAAGATTCTTATTACTTCGTACAAATTCTGGTACCCGAGTAATATTAGTCCCCCTTAAATTTAAAACTCGAGGAGCTTCAAATTTGGAACACAAGCAGGCAATGAGGATATGCTAGTACCACTCAAGTCAAGAATGCGCAGTACTCTGGCACCGCTAAGCAAGTTTGCTGGAATATTTTGAATGTCACTACTTTGTGAGAAAGATAAAATGCGAAGACGTGATGCATAATATGCCCTGTTACATGCGATTACATCTACATCAACATCGCATATGCTTTTCTTGACCATTAAAACCCTGGTTGGACCTTTCTTGAAGGCTTCCTCCATACTAAATGCACGTTTACTTTCTTTTGATATACTAACGGCCAAATCAAGCACTAAATCGTGCAATTTGTACCTGGTATCTAGCTTCCCACGATAGTGTACACTGTCATAATAGTCGCGTCCTCTCTCGAGCAAACATAGACTGTGAAGATCAGATATATAGTCGTGTCCTCTCTCTAGCTGGTCCTCTCCTTGAGGAATATATGCTTCTGCTGCCCACAGGTTTATGAGATATCGGGAATCTATTCCCTGATCCTCGGGAAAGAAAGAAAGAAATGCAAAACAAGGTTTAAGATGAGCAGAGAGAGAATCATAACTCAACTTGAGGATCTGCATAATTGGATCGTTGGTAGAAGATGCATCTTTTATATGCTGCAATTTGGATTCCCACTCGCTTGACAATGACTTGCCCTTCAGAGATGCTGCCACTGTTTTAACAGCCAAGGGCAATCTCCCACACTCCCTTTCAATTTCACTAGCAATCCCTTCAAATTGATTTGGCGGTTGATTTTGATGGCGGTCAGAGAACGCATGAGCACAAAAGAGCTCCCAGCTCTCTTCTTCTGAGAAAAGTTGTATCTCAGAAACACGGGCATTCATGTCGCCGCACACATTTCTGCTTCTTGTAGTGACCACAATTCTGCAGTGGGTGTCATTCCCCCTTGGAAGGCCAAGTAAATATATCAATTTATCATCTCCAGTTGCCCTCCACACATCATCCAGCACAATAAGACACCTTTTGGTTGCTAGACTTCCATATATCAACTTTGCTGCTTGCTTCTCACTCACTCCAATAACGACCTGGTTCAATCCTATTTCTGAGGCCAAGTCAGCTTGCAACTTTGCAAGGGAGTAAGTCTGAGAAACAGAAAGCCAGATTGACTTCTCAAAGTTATCCTTAATTCTATTGAAAACATTCTGCATTAGAAATATCTTCCCGGCGCCGCCCATTCCAATGGCGGCAATGACAGGGGAGGCAGCCTCATCCACTAGGCGGAGGACGTCTTCAACCTTGGACTCAATACCCACTGGTCGCGAACCGCTCTCTATCAGACTTAATTCCCTACGCTTCACATTCTGCGATCTACTTGTGGAGGGTTGCTCTGGATGAATCACTTCCCCAACAAGCTTCAGCTCTGCTGCATATTCCATAATAGACATCATCCTATCTTTCACGCCCCTAATCCGACGTGCCATTTTATAGCGAAAGACTAATTGAGAATAGCTGAAAGCACAGACACAAGAGGATTGGGGGCTTTCATTTTCAGTACCTTCAGATTCAACAGCACATTCGTCCAGTATGTCCTCTCCATCCCAAGTAATCTCTGCAACATCCAGCAGCCAGCTTTTCACGGACTCGTTGTGTGCACTTTGGAGATCAGCATCTCTGAGATAGCTTCTTATGCTTGTGAGCTTCTTGTTCAGCCATTCAAAGTCTTTTCTGAAGTTAAGAACAAGTGAAGCCTCGTTATTTATCTGGTCTATCATCATCCCGCCAAATTTTCCAAGTACAGCACCAACCAAACCAGATGCCATATTTGATCCTCTTAACAATACTTAAGAAATTCAAGCACTCTTGAACGCCAGATAAAATCAGAAGCACTCTCAAATACAATTATATCCTTACAAATGTAATTAAAAACACTCTCGAATACAACCATGAACTGTGAAAAATTGTTGTCTCTTAACAACTGAGAAACCGAAGCTTAGTACTCAGTTATTAACCACTCTAATTTAATATTTATTTATCTTCAGTCTATGGACCGTCCATGTGGCTGTCTAATTTCTCTTTTTTTTTCCTCAGTCTACCCACCACCTCACGTGGCTGTCTATTTTCTTTCTTTTCCCCATTCCCATATGACTGTCTGATTTCTTTAATTTTCCTCAATCTACGCACCCTTCCATATGACTGTCTATTTTTTTTTTTTTTTTCCTCAGTCTATATACCGTCCCATGTGGCTGTCTAATTACTTTCTATTTCCTCAGTCTATGTACCACTCTATGTGGCTATCTAATTTCTTTCTTTTTCCTCACTCTATGCAATACCCCATGTGGCTGTCTAATTTCTTTATTTTTCCTCAGTCTATGTACCACCCTATGTGGCTGTCTAATTTCTTTCTTTTTTCTCAGTCTATGCACCGCCCCATGTGACTGTCTAATTTCTTTCTTTTTCCTCAGTCTATGCACCACCCCATGTCGCTGTCTAATTTCTTTCTTTTTTCTCAGTCTATACACCACCCCATGTGGCTGTCTATTTTCTTTCTTTTTCCTCAGTCTATGTACCACCCTATGTGTGTGTCTAATTTCTTTCTTTTCCCTCAGTCTATGCACCACCCCATGTGGCTGTCTAATTTCTTTCTTTTTCCTTGGACTATGCACCCTCCCATATGACTGTCTAATTTCTTTCTTTTTTTTCAGTCTATACACCGTCCCATGTGACTGTCTAATTTCCTTCTTTTTAGTCAAGAGCATGTTTTGACTGTTTGTTGCTTTTGCTAATGTTGAAAACTACACCCACGTGATTGTCTCTTTATGTCAATATCATTATTTAATAATTTTCTTCTTTTTCTCTCACTAACATCTTTTTACTTGTTTTTTCTTATTTTCATATTTATTTTCCTAATAATACAAACTAGATAATTATAAAAAAAAAGATGTTTTAAGTTTATTTTGGCGAAAATGTTTTTATGTAATAAGAATTATTTAATTATTATTATTTATTTAAAGATTAATATTTGATTTAATTATGTATTAATATAATTAAGTTATAATTAGATTTATTGTTAAATACATAAGATTTGAGATGATTGGCAATAGAGTTCATATTTAATAATAATATTTATTTTATTAACTATTTCTTTTTTTAATTTCATTCATCTTTTTTATATAAATAATATTAAAATTGTTTTACTAAAAATTTATTTAAAATATTTTTATAAGAAAAGTATTAATACATGTAGATAAGAATATCATGCACTCTTTCATGTGATAATCACTTTTTTGAAAGTTTTTATTTACTTTATATCAATATCACTCACAATTAATTTATGTACTTTTTCTTTAGTCTATACTTTATATCAAGTCATCTTTGTAGTATATTTCATAGAAAAAATATTAATTCAAATTGACAAGAAAGTTGTCCATTATCCCATGTGATAATCATCCTTTTTAAATTTATTTTTACTTTATATCAATATCACTCATTATGTATTTTCCTCTTTAGATTATGATTTATGTCAATTCATCTTTGTAGTATGCTTTATTCTTTAATATCATAGGCATCTTTTTTTGGTCATTTTCTCCTTTCCCTATTTTTAAACTTAAAAAATTAAACATTGTACTCGTAAAAATTGCATTGCATTTTTTGGGCTACTTTGATTAAAGCATGTTTGATTTAATAAGGGTTATACTATGTTTCAAAATTAGTATTTAATTTACTTGGTTTTAATAATTTGATTAAGATATAAGTAGAGTTGATGTTGAATTTATAAGATTTAGAGTGATTGCTAATATAATTCATATTCGATAACATCACTTATTTTAATGATTATCTACTTTTTAAAAGCTCTTTCATTTCTTGCACATGAATGATATTTTAAAAAAAAATTATTGGAATTTTGTATAATATTATTGAGGAAACAAGAATATAAATACAAGTGAATAAGAACATCATCGCACAACTATGACTATGATTACTTTTTTAAAAATAAAAACTGATTCTTAATATTTCATAACCTTTTTTTTTTTTCTCTAAAATTGCATAATAATAATGGTGAAAAGAACTCTCCAAATCATACTAGTTCTTTTCTTTTAATTCCTAACCCTTTTCCTTCCAAAACCTAAGTTAAAACCTAAGAAAAATATAATCTTATATTCTATATAAAAGAACATTATAAAAAAAATTATATTATAATGTGTGTATTCTTCTTCATGCACATTCTTTTGAAAAAATTAAATATCAATATAATATTTATTTTCTAATTCTATATTTTTGTATTATGTATAGAATGAAAAAGTTACAAACCAATGAGGAGTAGTACTACTACTTACCAATACATTACTTCTGCTAGTACATGCTTCTTTTCACATATAGTATTTCAATTTTGAGAAGCTATTATAGAACCATAGCAAATATAGGGTAACCACCATAAAGGGACCTTGTTGAGTGTCTTTAAATTGATAGATCTATTACACATTTTCCTTGTGAAGACCAAAAACTACCCCAAAATACTATAAAATGGATGATCACCATTATCCCCTACCAAAGAGGTCATGTTATTACCTGTTCGAGCTATTAACCGCACATAACTTACCCAAACCATGTAGCGCTCGAAAAATTTAAGAGTATTTTCAATTTGTTCAAATCCGTATAAAAGGATTTCCAAGTAATTAACATCATTCATAAAACTTCTAAAATTGAAACTCAATAAATACAAAGAATTAAATTGGCAAAATAGTAACATTGTAATTTATCAAGATTATACAAATCATAAGTACATCAATGAATTTTCACATATACATATTCAACCATACTTGGAAGAAATCAACAATTCCAATAGAAACATCTTTTTCTATGCTAAGTCATAAAACTTTAATTCCTCAAATCAATGTTACATTAGATTCTTTCAAGCCATACTTCTATTTCAAAGTTTCAACAAAGAATGTGAAATACATATACATTTACAATGGGGCTTCACAAGCCAATCCAGAATAATACACAAGTACATCAATAGCAAATAAAACTCGGAACCTCCAACTGCTGTGACACCATCGGTCTGATTGCGAGCTGGGGCCAAGAGTGTGATTCAGGCGCCTTTTCCGCCCAACCACGAAGTACATGACCTCCCCGGGTTCCTTCCTAACTCGAAGAAATCCCCGGCCCTGCATAAAGGAGCCTAGCAACCCGACACAATAAAACAGGAGGGAACTCTCGATGCATGCCTGGTGCCTATATGCATTTCTAACATGAGAAAAACACATTTCTTGCAACAGGAGGTGGCAGAGACTCAAATACATATACGTTTCTAGGCTTTTAAAACAAATCCATCTATTTCAATGGTACAAGTGCTTGGCCAAGCATAAATAATACAAGCAAATGGTAGTTTAGAAAAGGTAATACTACCGTCTCTGTGGGTCCACCTTCGGCATCCTTTCCCAGAAGTTACCAAAAGTAAAGTATGAATAAATACTAAAAGCAGAAAGTTGTGCATTTTCTTACATGTTTCATGCATTCAATTTATTCTAAAAGAATTTCAAATGAGAATTTCATAACATCCTTTGAAAGAAAAGTTGTAAGTTCAGTAGTAAGATTTCATTTACTCTTTTGTAAGTAATTATTTTCTGATTTGTAAAAGACTCTATTTTTAAAGATGAACATGTATGTCATAATACTATCAGTGTACTATTAGAGAAATTTAATTAATTCTTTTGTATGAAACAGTGTTTACTGATTTCAGTATATACTTCTACTCTTTCCAAATTCAAGTTGACTGAAAGTGTAACTCTCAATTTTAATACAGGTTTTTGAATATTAGTAATATACAGAAATAGTGTAAATCTTTCAGAATAACAGAGGTTTGAAAGAAAAACTTGCATTCGAATTTTATATTGTATACCTTTACTCAGGAATGTACTTTTGTATGTAAGTATATGACAAAGTGATCAAGAAGATTTTCAGTTTACATGTTTTCTCAGAGATACTTTTGTTCTTGTTCCAGGTTTAAATTTTTTGAGATATTTGTGTATTTTTGACAGAGATCATATCATTTTCTGGAAATGGTTTTCCTGTTCAAAATTGCATTTTGGTATATATGTATAGATATATATATATATATATATATATACATATACAACTGAGTGTATATATATATATATAAATTCATTTAAAGAAAGAAATACTGATTTTTTTATAACTATTCATAAGTTCTCTAGCTGTGCACACAGAATATAAACATTGTACAGGGTTTCATACTGGCGTTGAGCACCATAAGGGCCCAGGAAGCCCTTGCCCCTCCCATGGAGAGGGGGCAGGCTGTGAGGGGCTCGTACCCCCTCCACAGGCCGCGGCCTGTGGAGGGAGCGAGCCTCCCCACAGAACCGCGTCCTTCCCATGGGGAGGACAAGGGATTAAAATCCCTTCCCTTATTCCTGTGTATAAACAATTTCATAACTCAAAAAGAGACATTTTTCCCAGTACTATACTACATTCAAATTTATCTCAAGGGAATTTTGAATTTATTTCTGGTGAAAGTGTTTCTTGCAAATCATATGCATATATATATATATATATATATATATATATATATATATATATATATATATATATATATATATATATATATATATATGTTTATGTATGTTTCCAAATATAGTTGAGAGCAGTTTAATAATTTGCAGCTTTTGCAATAGAATGTAACCCTAATCTGGAAGAAAAGATTGGGTATTCTTTCTATAATGCAACAATGAGAAGTAAGCTATTACCCAGATTCAAAAGTAAAATTGGAAAAGATTTCTCAGATATCTGTAATCATTTCATAGAATGATGCATTTCATTTCTTCAATTTCTTACTGCAATTTTAAACTGATTGAAAGCAAAGTATGGAAAATAACCTGGCAATTTTCTCCAGTGTAGATGCCCAGTATTACCTTCCTGTCGCCCTCTTCCAGAGCTCTGGTTATGTCTAAATGAATTTTTTCTTTTCTCCCTTAAAGCTTTATTCCTCCTTCCGAGGATCATGCAGAGTATTTCCAAATGACAGATAAATTTTACATGCAAATTCCAGAGATTTCCACATGCCAACAACATTGTTGGTTTTAAGGAAAATTTCCCTAGAGCCCAAAGTTTTCTCAAGCTGTTCATTTCTCCCAATTTTGGACTAAGGTTTAAAACATATGCAAACAAAGATATCTCTACCTTTTAATATGCAAACCAATTATTTCTTCCATAATATATGTGAATATAATATTTTCACTTTATTTTTAATTTCCCTTTCTTTTTTTTTAAATCAGATTTTCCTTTTTATTGCACAAAAATAAATGGGATAAACTAAATAAAATAAACCATACTCTTTTCACAACTTTTATGGATAATTAAACTATATTTTAATTTTGCTATGTTATTATTTATATATATATTTCTTTTTTTTTTGTTTATATCAATCACTTATTCAAACCATGTAATCAATTTAAACAATCGCATTAAAAACAGACATGGCCTAAAGGCAACTACATGATTTTTAAGTGGTGTGTGTGTGATCGAGAGTTTCTCCTCTTTTACCCTATCGGGAAGCTAGCCTTCTTTTCCTCAATCACACTCTTGGTCTTCGACCACCTGCAACTCAAATGCACTCAGGCGTGCAACAACAAAAATGTATTAGTAACCAATATAGAAGTATAAATTTAAGCAATAATTAAATCAACACTCCTATTTTGTATCATTTTAAAATAAAATGCACTCATAGTTTCTAAAAGAAAATAATTATTTTCCTACATTTCCATACACCAAAGCATTGTATTTTATTATATTGCTCTAACATGTATCATAATTCATATATTAAATCCCACAAAGTGATGGTCAAAACAGCATCAAAGTATGAGACGTGACATCCTTCCCCACTTAGGAAGAGACATCGTCTTGATGTCTAAAAGCAAGTTATATAACAAAATTGAGATACTAGTATTTCGTAAGTCTCTATATAAGAAATAAAAGTATGCTAAGGTCTCAAATGAGGAAAGATTCTATCTATATCCTCAGCATTCTCCCAGGTGGCATTATCCACCGAATACTGGTCCCATTGGACCCTGTCTTGCATAATGTCCCTATTACGCAACTTAACATTGCACTCTTCCAGGATCATGACGGGCTCCACCTGTATCACCCCTGGGTCCTGGACCTGCAATGCACGCCAATCAAGGATATGAGCAATATCTGGATGGTAAGGCTTAAGTACTGAAACATGAAATACATTATGTATCTGGGATAGAGCTGGTGGCAGAGCAAGCCTGTAAGCAACTGGATTCACCACCTCCAAAACATCAAAAGGGCCAACAAACCTAGGAGCCAACTTAGAGTTCTTGCCGAAAGAGATTGAACTCTTATGCGGCCGAACCCTCAAAAAGACCTTATCTCCTGCAGAGAACTGCCTAAAGCTCCGGTTCTTATCTGCTAGACTTTTCTGTCTATCTGCAGCTTGCTTCAATTTTTCCTTAATGATTTTCATTTGGTCTTCCATTTCTCTGAGCATCTCAGGGCCAATCACAACCCTGTCTTCTACTCTATCCCAACTAATGGGTGTCTGACATTTGCGTCCATAAAGGGCTTCAAAAGGTGCCATTCCCAAAGAAGCATGGTAGGAGTTGTTGTAAGCAAATTCTACCAGAGGAAAATACTCCTCCCACTTACTTTGTTGTTCGTAACAGTACATGCGGAGAAGATCTTCTACTACCTAATTCACCCTATCCGTCTGACCATCGGTCTGAGGATGATATGCGGAACTGAAATTCAATTTAGTTCCTAAGGAAGAATTTAATGTGATCCAAAACCTGGAAGTCATCCGAGTGTCTCAATCTGAGATGATCATTTCTGGCACTCCATGCAATCGGAAGATTTCCTAAACAAATTTTCTTGCTAACACCATTGAACCATCCTTGAGATTTCCAGGAATGAAGTGGGCAACCTTTGTCAACTTATCCACCACAACCAAGATGGTATCATGTCGATTCCTAGACATTGGTAACCCCTGTATAAAATCCATAGTGATAACCTGCCATTTATACTCAGGTACCCTGTGAGGGTATAAGAGTCCTGCTGGATGTACATGCTCAGCCTTGACTTGCTGGCATTCCAAGCATTGGGCTACATGAGACGTAATATCCCTTTTAAGTCCTGGCCAGAAGTACAGTGGCCTAAGTCCTTCCATCATTTTTGTAATACTGGGATGTCCTAAGTATGGAGCGTTGTGGAACTCCTCTAGCACCAACTCTCTCAAGTTTGCAGAACTAGGAATGTACATTTGTCCCTGGTATCTCAAGAGTCCATATGATTCTAATACATAACCCTCATATCGACGATCTGAGGAATTCACCCCTAGGGCTTGTTTCACTTTTTCATAATGTTCATCCCCAAAGGAGGATTGTACTACTTGTTGCCTGAAATCTGATTTTATGGTAACCATGGCTGCAAAATGCCTCCTTCTACTCAAGGCATCAGCCACCCTATTTTCCTTACCCTTGATATATTCAATCCCAAAGTCATATTCACTCAGGAATTCCAGCCATCACCTTTGTCGGGCATTGAGATTGGGTTGAGTGAAGATATATCTCAATCCTGCATGGTCTGTCTTAAGTTCAAAAGGCTTTCCCAAGAGGTAATGTCTCCACATTTGTAAGGCGTGGACTATGGTTGCCAATTCTAAGTCATGTGGTGCATAGTTTAATTCATGTTGCTTTAACTTCCTTGATTCATATGCTACCACTTTCCCTTCTTGCATAAGAACTGCTCCTACCCCTTCCCATGATGCATCAGTAATAACTATAAAATGGCCATTCGGATCTGGCACAACCAGAATGGGTGCAGTAGTGAGTTTCTCCTTAAGCAGCTGAAAAGCTCTCTCACACTTATCAGTCCATTCAAACTTCTTTTCCTTCTTCTGTAGTGTAGTGATGGGTGCTACAATTGTTGAGAACCCCTGAACAAACTTCCTATAATACCCTGCAAGTCCCATGAAACTTTGAACTTCAGAGACATTTTGCGGTGCTGGCTAATCCATAATTTCCTTAATCTTCTCTGGGTCCACTCTTACCCCTTCCGCTGAAATCACATGTCCTAAATAATGCACTTCAGATTGGAAGAAAGTACATTTTGACATCTTCCCATATAGCTTATGTTCCCTCAGACGCTGCAACACAATTTTCAAATGCTTCTCATGTTCTTCCTCTGATTTAGAATAGATCAAGATATCGTCAAGAAAAATTAGGACAAAGTTATCCAAACAATCACAAAAGACACTATTCATCAGGTTCATGAAAGCTGCAGGAGCATTACTTAGCCCAAAAGGTAGCACCATAAACTCGTAGTGCCCATACCTTGTTCTGAAAGTAGTTTTGTGAATGTCTTCTTCCTTCAATCTCAACTGGTGGTATCTTGATCTTAAATCAATTTTTGAGAATACCTTGGCATCTTTTAGCTGATCAAACAAGTCATCGATGCATGGAAGCATGTATTTATTCTTGATAGTGACCTTGTTAAGCATTCTATAGTCAATGTATAGCCTCAAGGTACCATCCTTCTTTTTCACAAAGATAACTGGAGCTCCCCAAGGTGACACACTTGGCCTAATAAGACCCTGCTTCAATAATTCTTCTAGTTGGGCCTTAAGCTCAAATAATTATGTTGTATTCATCCTGTAAGGAGCCTTAGACTGAGGTTCTGCTCCTGGAGTCAGATCGATAGAAAAATCAAACACACGCCTAGGCGGTAGCTCAATCAGCTCAGTAGGAAAAACATCCTCAAATTCTTTCAGAATGGGATGATCATTAATTGAGGATTCTTTCTCATCAAGGTCCTTGACCTTTATTGCAAAGATAGTACATCCCTTCCGACTTGCCTTTTTCAACTGCATGGCGGAGACTTGCCTAAGCGCCAAAGGCTTTTTAATGCCACAAAGCTCCACATGGTTTCCTCGGTCATCAAGACACTTTATTGACTTCTCTTCGCAATCAACAAGAGCCTTATGTTTAGAGAGCCAATTTATCCCTAATATCACATCGTAAGACCCCAACAGTGCAACATACAAGTTCACTTGCGTTTGAAGGTTAGGGAGCTCAAGTTTGCTGAAATACATGCATTGCTCTACCTTCCTCTCTACCCGGTTTCCATATTGAACTTTCCAAGAATTCGCCATAAAACTTGGTCTAACTGATAATTTAGTCAAAACATGAGGATCTATAAAACTATCAATAGCACCAGTATCAATCAAAACAGAAACAGGGCATCCGAATAGTTTACCCAATAACTAGATGGGAGTTGCTTGATAATCTGCTTGGCGATTGTCAACCGCTGCATGAATATGATGTTGATTCCTATTATTCTATTTGTTATTTCTCTGAGGGAACACACTGGCATAATGCTCGCCCCCACAGGTATAACAACCTCCACGAGGTGCTTTGGGCTTGTCAGAAAAATCTCTCCTGTTATTATCATTCCTTTTGTTGAAGTTGCCCCTCTTGTTGTTATTGTTCCTGTTTCCATCATTGCGGTCTTGAGGACTACCATCCCTCTTCAAATTTTTGATTTTCCTATTTTCATTCCCTTGATTGTCCTGTTTGCTCTGACCACCCTGATTGCTATTACCTTGATGATTCCCTTGGAACTTCTTATTGCCATACTTGGCTTCCCTGCTCTTCTTATAGTTAGCAGCTTGCTGCAGCTTGTGTTCCTGTTTAATTGCTAAATCAAAAACTTCATCCATGGTGGCTGGATTATGCAGATCTATTTCATTTCCAATTTGAGGTCTAAGCCCCAAAATAAATTTTCGAACTCGAAATCTCTCATCATGCTAGTATTGGGGTGCGTACTTGAGCAAGTGAGAGAATTTCTCCCAATACTGAGTCACTGTCATGCCACCCTATATGAGTACCTGGAATTCTGTCATTTTCTTATCAAAGTGAGATTTTGGTAACCACCTCTTCCTAAATAGTTGTAGGAACTTATCCCAAGTTACCTTCCCATGCATAAACTACTTATCCGCCCTTTCATTTTCCCACCAAGTAGCAGCCTCACCGGTGAGTTGATATAAACCCCATTCAGCCTTTGTTTCATCTGATAAATTTCGTAGGGAAAAATACCTTTCCATTTCTATAACCCAAGCTTCTGCCCCATCTCCAAAGGTTTTCCCATCAAACTTCGGAGGAGCGACCTTCTTTAGGTCTTTTCCCAACTCCTCAGCCACCCTATTTAGATTTCCTTCGTTTCCAGGTGGTTTAGCATTTGCTTCTCTTTTGGTTTCATTTGTGTTTAATCCTTGATGGCCATTTCACCTCCCTTGTTCTAACTCTTCAATTCTAGCCCACTGACTTTGCAGCAAGGCCAAAATTTGATCTAGTTTATCATTGGTACCTCCACGAGATCCGCCAATTCGCTGGTACACTCTATTTTCCATTTAAGTCACCCTGATTAAGACACAACGTCATACGTAGTTAGGCATAGGTCCTAGAGTTGAACCTTTCCGCTCTGATAGCAAGATGTAGCGCTCGAAAAATTTAAGAGTATTTTCAATTTGTTCGAATCCTTATAAAAGGATTTCCAAGTAATTAACATCATTCATAAAACTTCTAAAATTGAAACTCAATAAATACAAAGAATTAAATTGGAAAAATAGTAACATTGTAATTTATCAAGATTATACAAAGCATAAGTACATCAATGAATTTTCACATGTACATATTCAACCATACTCGGAAGAAATCAACAATTCCAATAGAAACATCTTTTTCTATGCTAAGTCATAAAACTTTAATTCCTCAAATCAATGTTACATTAGATTCTTTCAAGCCATACTTCTATTTCAAAGTTTCAACAAAGAATGTGAAATACATATACATTTACAATGGGGCTTCACAAGCCAATCCAGAATAATACACAAGTACATCAATAGCAAATAAAACTCGGAACCTCCAACTGTCATGACACCATCAGTTTGATTGCGAGCTGGGGCCAAGAGTGTGATTCAGGCGCCTTTTCCGCCCAACCACAAAGTACATGACTTCCCCGGGTTCCTTCCTAACTCGAAGAAATCCCTAGCCCTGCATAAAGGAGCCTAGCAACCCGACACAGTAAAACAGGAGGGAACTCTCGATGCATGCCTGGTGCCTATATGCATTTCTAACATGAGAAAAACACATTTCTTGCAATAGGAGGTGGCAGAGACTCAAATACATATACGTTTCTAGGCTTTTAAAACAAATCCATCTATTTCAATGGTACAAGTGCTTGGCCAAGCATAAATAATACAAGCAAATGGTAGTTTAGAAAAGGTAATACTACCGTCTCTATGGGTCCACCTTCGGCATCCTGTCCCGGAAGTTACCAAAAGTAAAGTATGAATAAATACTAAAAGCAGAAAGTTGTGCATTTTCTTACATGTTTCATGCATTCAATTTATTCTAAAAGAATTTCAAATGAGAATTTCATAACATCCTTTGAAAGAAAAGTTGTAAGTTCAGTAGTAAGATTTCATTTACTCTTTTGTAAGTAATTCTTTTCTGATTTGTAAAAGACTCTATTTTTAAAGATGAACATGTATGTCATAATACTATCAGTGTACTATTAGAGAAATTTAATTAATTCTTTTGTATGAAACAGTGTTTACTGATTTCAGTATATACTTCTATTCTTTCCAAATTCAAGCTGACTGATAGTGTAATTCCCAATTTTAATACAGGTTTCTGAATATTAGTAATATACATAAACAGTGCAATTCGTTCAGAATAATAGAGGTTTGAAAGAAAAACTTGCATTCAATTTTCTATTGTATTCCTTTACTCAGGAATGTACTTCTCTATGTAAGTATATGATAAAGTAATCAAGAAGATTTTTAGTTTACATGGTTTCTCAGAGATACTTTTGTTCTTGTTCCAGGTTTAAAATTTCTGAGATATTTGTGTATTTTTGACAGAGATCATATCACTTTCTGGAAATGGTTTTCCTATTCGAACTTGCAATTTGCTATATATGTATGGATATATATATATATATGTATACATATAGAATTGAGTGTATATATATATATATATATATATTTATTCATATACAGCTGAGTGTAAATTTTAAAGAAAGAAATACTGATTTTTTTCTTATAACTATTCATAAGTTCTCTGGCTATGCACATAAATTTTAAACATTGTACAGGGTTTCACACTGGCGTTGATCATCATAAGGCGCAGGAAGCCCTTGCCCCTCCCATGGGGAGGGGGCGAGCTGTGAGGGGCTCGCGCCCCCTCCAGAGGCCGCGGCCTGTGGAGGGCGCGAGCCTCCCCACATAGCCGCGTCCTTTTCATGGGGAGGACAAGGGATTAAAATCCCTTCCCTATTCCTGTGTATAAACAATTTCATAACTCAAAAAGAGACGTTTTTCCCAGTATTATACTACATTCAAATTTATCTCAAAGGAAATTCAAATTTATTTCTGGTGAAAGTGTTTCTTGCAATTCATATGCATATATATATATATATGTATATATGCACGGGAATTATTATTCATAAAAGTATTTTTCATATATATATATATATATATATATATATATATATATATATATATAGTATATATGGACGTGCGAATATACCCATATGGCTAGTATATATGTATATATATATATATGTATATATATATATGTTTATGTATGTTTCCAAATATAATTGAGAGCAGTTTAATAATTTGCAGCTTTTGCAACAGAATGTAACCCTAATCTGGAAGAAAAGATTGGGTATTCTTTCTATAATGCAACAATGAGAAGTAAGCTATTACCCAGATTCAAAAGTAAAATTGGAAAAGATTTCTCAGATATCTGTAATCATTTCATAGAATGATGCATTTCATTTCTTCAATTTCTTACTGCAATTTTAAACTGATTGAAAAGCAAAGTATGGAAAATAACCTGGCAATTTTCTCCAGTGCAGATGCCCAGTATTACCTTCCTGTCGCCCTCTTCCAGAGCTCTGGTTATGTCTGAATGAATGTTCTCTTTTCTCCCTTAAAGCTTTATTCCTCCTTCCGAGGATCATGCAGAGTATTTCCAAATGACAGATAAATTTTACATGCAAATTCCAGAGATTGCCACATGCCAACAGCATTGTTGGTTTTAAGGAAAATTTCCCCAGAGCCCAAAGTTTTCTCGGGGCTGTTCATTTCTCCCAATTTTGGACTAAGGTTAAAAAAACATATGCAAACAAAGATATCTCTACCTTTTTAATATGCAAACCAATTATTTCTTCCATAATATATGTGAATATAATATTTTCACTTTATTTTTAATTTTTATTTTTAAATCAGATTTTCCTTTTTATTGCACAAAAATAAATGGGATAAACTAAATAAAATAAACCATACTCTTTTCACAATTTATATGGTTAATAAACTATATTTTAATTTTGCTATGTTATTATTTATATATATATATATATATATATATTTTGTTTAAATCAATCACTTATTCAAACCATGTAATCAATTTCAAACAATCACATTGAAAACAGGCATGGCCTAATGCAACTACATGATTTTTAAGTGGTGTGTGCGTGATCGAGAGCTTCTCCTCTTTTACCCTATCGGGAAGCTAGCCTTCTTTTCCTCAATCACACTCTTGGTCTTCGACCACCTGCAACTCAAATGCACTCAGGCGTGCAACAACAAAAATGTATTAGTAACCAATATAGAAGTATAAATTTAAGCAATAATTAAATCAACACTCCTATTTTGTATCATTTTAAAATAAAATGCACTCATAGTTTCTGAAAGAAAACAATTATTTTCCTACATTTCCATACACCAAAGCATTGTATTATATTATATTGCTCTAACACGTATCATAATTCATATATTAAATCCCACAAAGTCATGGTCAAAACAACATCAAAGTATGAGACGTGACAAACCATCAAGGAAAAAAGGAAATCCATGTCCAAAAAACTAGACAATCATCTGCTCCACATTTGATTCCTCACTACCAGTTGAATGTTTCATACCTAGCAGTGCTTCTACTACCTCTATCTCCTCCTTGGAGAATTCTTCAGTCCTGAGTAGTGGTGGAGGGTCCTCCTTTTGAGCATCTTTGGCCACCTTTTAATTGAAGTCTTTTTGAAAAAATTCTAACACCTAGAGAAAGATCTTTGTGCACTTGGTTGCCTAGTTTGCCACATGTGTCCATATCTAACTTCCTGTAACCTAATTTGCAAGTTACCATCCTCCAACAACTTGAGGAAATTTAATTTGGAAACCTTAACTATCACGGTGACTTGCAAATCAATGTTGTGCAAGGTTAGTCTTTCTGTAGACTTAGTAAGTGTCCTTAGTTTCCCATTGGATCTTTCATCATTCTATTCTTTCCAAATGTACCACAAAATTTTAGTAGATACACAAGACCAAAACAATGATTTCTCTTGCCAAATTTATTACTTATGAATAAAAGAATTCTATCCAATCAGAGTTTGCCATTGGTGTTCCACACACCTAATTTATTATAGAAAATTCTAGATTTCTTTTGCAAATAGACAATCTTTCTAATTCTATATAATAAAAAAAATCACTTCAAATAATTAAAAAAATTAATATTAAAAAAAAAATCTAATTAACAAACAAGATAAACATGGTAATTTATTTTCTAATACATTTAAAATAAACTTGCAAATATAAAAAATAAATTAACAAATTAAAATAATTAACTTTATTAATTTTCTCAACCTTGATAGATACACTATCCAAACATTTAAAATGATATTTAATTTCAATTAGATAATAACTTATATTCAAGATTTTTTTTGGTTATGTGCATTCCTAATATTAAAATTTATTAGAAAATTAAATACTTGATATAAGAAATCTTTTATTATTATTATTATTATTTGAATTGAAATTAAATATAATTATATTTATAATTCTAAACTAAGAAATTACACAAATATATATATATATATATATATATATATATATATATATATATATATATATATATATATATATATATATATATATATATATATATTAATTATAATAATTGAATTGTTATAAAATCACATTGATTTTACATATAAAAGATATTAGAAATCATAATTATTTAAATAGATAGTTAAATTAAAATAAATATAAGCATAAAATAAATAAATAGAATTTTCTCTATGCACTCAAATAAATTAATCAAACTATAAACTAATTTATTTTCAATTGATTATTTATTTATTTTATTTATTTAATTATTATTTTTCACAATCTTTAATCATATTAGGACACTTCAACAAGATCTAGTTTGTCTTCCCTGTTACATATATCTATCATGCAACATAATCTTGTTAGAAAATATAATATTATCACACATACTTAGTAGCACTATTAAGAAATAACATTAATAATATAGTCATCATTAAGATCCAATTAAATATAGAAATGAAATCAAATATTAGACACAAATATGTTATTTTTCTATTTTTTTTTTAAATAGAAGTGGCAGGGCCACCAAAAAGATTTTATTAAAATAAAACGAATCAAGATTACATAAGAGCGAAAACAACAGAGGACTACTTAAGGAAGTAGTTTACCTCAAAATACAAAAATCCCACCTAGTGGGAGAAAGATAGGATGCAGTTAATAACAAAATACTGCAATCTGAGGTGTAAGAAAATACATTCCATATAACCAAAGAAGCCCCCAGAGAAGTCTGGAAGGGCAATAATTCCAAAATTTTCCAAGATGAAGAGAAAAGCCCTTGAATTGAGCAGTCAGAGTGCAAGGCAGGAATGTCAGAAAAAACTCAAAAACTTCTTATGCCAAGCAAAGAATGAAAACATGAATAGCGGAAGGGTATGGAAGGAAGGAGACAGACATAAATGGAGACATAAATATTTTCAATATTCTATTTCACTGAGAAAAAGATTACAGTAATAAAAACTGTTTACATATAAAATATTCAGAGCAAAAGCTCTGTACAACTATACTATAGAAACTATGCGTTTTCCAGCGCACTGGCGCTTCTGCGCTGCTGCTCCGTGTGGGATCGCTTCCGGCGCACGGGCGCAAGGCTCACTGACTTTCTTCTGCTGCGGCAGATGCTCCTGAACTTCTCTGTTCAGTTGCTCCTGAACATTCCTTTGCTCCTGAACTTCACTGTTCAGTATGTTCTGCTGAGCATTCCCTTCTGTTCTGTCTCAGAAAACTACTATCTGTCTCTTGCACAGAATAATCAATCATTCAATTCTTACTTTTGGCTTTTCAGCCAATACACAAAAACTGGCGCTCAAAATTTGAACTTACCTACCAATAATAAATTGCTGCCAGAAAGTACTTACTGGACAGCAAGAAAGTCAAGCACGGCAGGGGGGAAAGAAATCCAAATTGATTTCTACTGACAGTGCATTTAATGCACCTGCCGTTGGCTGCTCAAGATTATAATTTCCAACAAGGAAAGATAGTCATATAACCGAAGTCGCAATGAAGGCAAGAACCAATGCAAGGAGAGCCACTTGTGAGCCAATCCCAAAAATTAGTTTGAGACACCGGGAGGCCTGCATGTATAAACAAAATCAGGAATGCTGCCAAAATCCCAAAGAGTGAGTAAAAATTGTATGGTGAGAGACCATTTTCATGCGCAGAATATAGCAAAAATAAGCACAGGTGAAGGAGGGCGAAAAAGAAAAAAGCCCCGAGATAATTAAAAGCTTAAGAATCACTTTCCTCAGAAGTTGCAATATCCGCAAGCGGCAGAAATAAAGGCTTGACATGAGGCTCAATGAGAGCATGATGAATGAGCAGACAAACAACTTTGAAAAGCTCGTAAATTGGGTCATAAACTAAATTTCCAAAGTGAGGCTTGAGATCAAGAAGGAAAAATTTGAATTCACTTGAACAATCGTTTAACAGACCATGGGCCATCGAGGAAAGAAGTTTAGAAAATCACCTATTTGTGACAAGATTCTCTCTGCAAAGTACACCACCCACAAAATTTGAACCCTGGAGTATATCATAGCTCTCAAGTTTCGGTTGCAAGGAAGAGAGCAGGCAAACGTGCGGGAGCAAATATGTATCGGATGGAAACATCACCATATCTACACTCCACAAAACATCCATAAGGTTTGATACAAATCTTGACGCAATTTCATAAGGAAGCGCCACACCATTTATCCACAAAAATTAAATAAAGAGTAAGACACATAGTCTATATCTCATGCCATTTTTGACAAAAAGCACATTGTCGCCGCCAAATAGAGAATCTAGGCAGATTACCAGATTAGATATTAATTCCAGAGTCACTGCAACCCCAAAATTCCCTCACAAATGTCCGGAAAAATGAGACAAGCCTGAAATTACAGACAACTATGAAGGAGGAGGTGACAACAATCAGTACTGTGTGAGCATGAATGGCCAAGAATTGCAAAGCAACTGTGCTCAGGGTCTTAAATGCTAGTGTACTAGCAACCCAAATGAATCTCCAATTTTTAATTGTAATAGTCCACTCTCAAAATATCGCCAACCAAAGATTAAAAAAGGCATGTCGTTAGCAGAGGAGATAAAGAGCTTTACTAATTCTAAATTGAGATCAAGTTCATCAAAAATATTTGAGTAATGTGCAAGGTATAAACAACGAAATTCAAGAAAAAGGCTATGTTGGAAGGAACAAGAAATGACATGTGTCAGTCCATGGAGAGGAGATGGGTAACTTGACAACTAAGTAAAGCATAGATGAAGTGTGAATAATGCAATAATGCCAAATGTCTTGGCCTCAAAGAGGAGCAAAAAATAATATGAGGCCCGTGAAGATTAGTGAGTCAAGTCTTTTTTAAATAAAAATTATAATTCCTGACCTATAAATTCTTTGTGTTCAAGAGATTCATCTATTTCCTTGTTGGCAAGCGAATCAGCTACATCATTGATCTCTCTATAACAGTGGGAGATTTGATAGCTTGTGAACCCCTCAAGCTAATTTAATATGTAAACCAAAATATAGTTTAAATGTCGGGACTTTGAGCCTCTATTTTTAAGAGCCGATATTGCCACCATCGAATCCCCTTCTATAGAAATGTGGGAGATCAAAAATTGTTTTGCCAATCCCAAGCCTAGACTCAAGGCTTTTAATTATGCAACATTGTTAGTATCATCAGGGATTAGCTTACAAGCCACACCAACAAAGACACCTTGATTATCACTTAAAACTGCCACAATACCTAATCTACCTGGGTTGCCTCTTGAGGCTCCATCAAAATTTAATTTAATAAAGGGTTTGGGTGAGGGGTTCCAAAGCAGATTATTTCTAACTGTGGGGACATTATTTTGAATTGCACCTGCTTTGGGAAGATTGAGAGATTGTCAATTCCTTAGTATCAAAGCATCCGAAGAAGAGAAGTGTTTTAAAGAAGACACTTTTTTGTAAAGGGTGGATGTAGTTACTTCATAAATGGAGATTTTGATTTTATGTAGGACTTGTGTGATGGTGGAGGGATCTTTCCTAAAAATTCTATTGTTTCTTTCAAGCCAAATGTTCCAAATTATGATGGAGGGGTAGATCTCCCGTAAGCATGAAAAAGAAGAGGAGGAGAAGAGGAAAGGCCAAGAAAGGAAATGGAGATAGATGGATCTATTAAGAGGACCTAACCAACCAAGCTTGTTCATGACCCAAGATCAATAACAGTGTGCAAAATCACAATTCAAATGGAGGTGGTCGGTGGATTCAAAGGAGTTTCCACACATTACACATGGAAATAGAGGGACAATACCCAATCTCTCGAGTATCATTCTAGATAAAATCCTATCTTTGATTGTGAGTCATGCAAAGGCATCCACTTTAGGAATAACATAAGGGCCCCAACAAAGTCTGAAAGGCCAAGGGGTATCATTATTACTAGAAATCAGAGAAATGTACCAATATTTAACATTATATTGACCAGATTTGGATTTTGTCCAAATAACTTCATCTTTCTTTTTGCATAGATATATGTGCCTTTTGGAAATTTTGGCTTTTAAAGAATCCTTTTCATGGGGGGGATCTATAGAAAGTCAAAATCTTTCCATTTCACTATTTATGAATTAGATAAATCAATAACCAGATAGTCATGAACCTTGCTGCCCCAACATAATTTCAGAATAGATTCAATTTGCTTCCAATTTCCAAGGGTACAAAGAGGCTTGTGTACATTCCAGGCATCATCCCAAAAGAGATCCTTTTCTCCATTGTTTGTAACCCAAGAAAGATGGGGAAGGAGGACTGAATGACAAGAAGAGATTAAATTCCAAATTTTAGAGCCTTGAAGAAGATTCTTCTACATAAATATTCGCTCCCTTTCAAGAGAGTCCAAGTATTTGTATTTCATTATTTTACACCATTTAAGATCCAATCTAGAATATAATTTCAAACCAACTTAGCACCAAGAGCTTTTTTTTGCAAAAAAAATATCTCTTAACATAGCCCCCCCTTTGCATTTTGGTTCACAAACTGAATCCTAAGCAACTAGGGGTAGTTCCTTTTTTGAAGTAACATTTTTAGACTAAAGAAAATCTTTCAGAACCTTTTGAAGAGTGCACCCTTTTCCTTTAGGAAGTTTCAATACCAACATTAGATAGATTGGAAGAGAAAAAATAATTGATTTAAGTATTACCAATTTTCTAGCAAAGGATAACCATTTTGACTTCCAAAGCCAAATTTTGTGAGATATTAATGAAATTAACCTATCCCAAAAATCATGTTTCTCTTTTCTTGAGAAAAAAGGGATGCCCAAATTTTTGTAGGGGAGAGAATCACACTAGAAACCCCAAAATTTTAATATTTGAGTTTTTTACCATGGGTTTGATGTTCAAGAAGAATATTTTTGATCTTTCAAAATTAAAATATTGCCTTGTAAAGGAGTAGTAGTTTGGAATAGTCTTTTTCATTACCTTAGCTTCTTCCATTGTAGCTTGTCCCAAAAGGAGTGTATCATCAAAAAATAGGGAGTGTGAGATAGGAATTGGGGATGGATGAATCATTATTCCTTTCCAAATCCTTGCTTCACAAGCTAAGATAATGGATTTTCTTAAACCTTTTACCATTAAAATGAACAAAGAGGGAGAAAGGGGATCCCCTTGTCTAACACCTTATGTTGAGGAAAAAAAACCATGTGGGGAAGCATTTACCAAAATAGAAAATTTGGCACCCGAAATATAAGAATCTATCCATTTACACCAGCTATAGCAATTTAAGCAATTTTTTTTTAAGAAAGCCATAAAAAAAACCCAGTTTACCCTATCATAGGATTTCAACATATCCAATTTCAAAACAACCGCTAAATAATTTTCCAAATTGATTGAATGAAGGACTTTGTGTGCCAGAATGACACCTTCTGGAGTATCCATCCTAGGAACAAACCCCCCTTGTTCATAAAAAATGATTGAGAGAAGAAACTTCACAAATCTAGAGGTGATCTAGCCTTTGTTAAAAATCTATATATTGAATTGCATAAGGCTATCAGTCTAAAGTCATCAAAAGAAGTCGTGTCTGGTTTCTTTGGTATGACAATAATTAAGGTTGCATTTAACTCCTTTAAAATATTTTTGTTCCTTCTTGATTCTTCCAAAGCAAGAAGGACATCTTGACCCACAAATCCCAAACATTTTTGAAAGAAGAGTTATAGAAATATCTAGGCCTAGAGCCTTTTCTGCTTCCATATATATAGTAATTTCATCCATTGAAAATTTAGCCATCAACATTTTATTATGATCATCTGAAACTAGGGCTGGGATATTGTCAATGATTACATTATTTTCAGGAGGTTCTTGAACATTTCTGTTGGAAGAATGAAGAAGAATAGCTATCTATATAGCTTTTGTGTTGTCATTGATGTCCCCATGTTATATGGGTTATGACTGCAAGACTAAGTTACTATTTGATCCAGTATTTTTGGTCCGATATCTAAACTGGTATACTGTCTACATCCTCCAGTATCTCAGTTTGCAATCCTCTATGGTTGATAGTTGTTTCTTGTGGTATTGGGAATTAATTTATGGATATTGAAAGCATGTATGCTCAGAATTTATCATGCCCAGGTGCTCATATGGTGTATTGACATTATTCTGTTGTTGCAATTTTTCTATTAGGTCTATCTTTGGCCAACCTAATGGATAGATGATGTAATGGTAAATTAATTTTGTTTTGTGGATATATGTGTGACCTATCTTAGGTCCATGCCGACATGATGTAGCGTGTTGATTGTTTGAATTATCTTTGGAAGATTATGTAAATGCTTGAATTTGACAGTTGATAATTCTTTTGATAAACAAGGGTTGCATCTAATTAGGTTGACCTAATTAATGCTCGTGCATAAATCAGATATATATGTCAGACAATTTTGAAGATTGAAGTATGCGAAGAGAGTGAGGAATGACATTGATGTGAATGTGAAGAAGTGCAAAAATGATGAAGTGTGTTAGGTCAGACTATTGAGCATCACTGGAACTATATCAACACTTGTTAGGTGCACTCTCATTAGTTCAATTCGGCTATGAAGCCAAAAAAAATTTGTAATACTTTTTTAGGTAGTCAGCCTCCTTGTGTAAGTAGTGAGCTTTTTAATCCAGATAGTGAGTCCTACTCTGGGTAGTGATCTCTTTGGCAATAAGCCTTATATATTCAATTTTGTTACTACTTTATATTGTAAGTTAATCCTCATTGTGGTTTTTCCCTTATTGGATTTTCCATGTAAAATTTGGTGTTCATTGTGTTGATTTTTCTTTCTATTATCTTCATTTCATGTTCATACTTAATAACAAAATAATGTGGTTGTGAAGTTGATAAGTGGTTGAAGTTTTGTGTTTGAATTTGGTGACAATTGATTTACCCCCACCCCCTCTCAATTGTCCTACGCCTTTTAACAATTTATTGGAGCTAAAATATTTTTAAAATAGGAGACTACTTCCATACCAATTTCCTTATTTGTGCAAAGAAGTTCACTTGATGAGGAATGAATTGAGATAATCTTATTTGATTGGTGTCTTAATTTGGCCGAGGCATGAAATAATTTCATATTTTTGTCCCCCTCTTTTAGCTAAGTTTCCCTGGACTTTTGTCTCCAATAGCTTTCTTCATGAGCGAGAATTTCTTCTAGCCCTGCTTTTAAATTCCTTTCCCTTAAATCAACACTATGCTCGATATAAGTTAATAGAAAAAATATATTTTACTACAATTTATAAAAACATCATAAGTCACCAAGGAACTAGAAATGAGGTATTTTACACATTCTTAGTGGTTTTGGACCATCCTTAGATTTCTTTCATTTCTCTTTTGAAATTTATTCATCCTTAGGCCCTCCCTAAATATTGAATATGTCCTTCAAGTGCTTATCTATGGATTTTCTTCTCATCTCTTCACTAAGTAAAGTAGCAACAAGGAGATCCATACTCAAAGATATTTATTCGAAATACTTAAAGGAATGGTAAATTTTCCTAATAGTTAGGTAAAAAATAAAGAAGAAATATTTATTTATTCTTATTTTTCAGCTTAACATCAAGAGAAACTAGTTAACTTAAAATCAAATTAAAATCATAAAGATTTTGTTAGACAAGTCTTTCCTTCTCACCACTAGTTAAGAATAACTAAGGTTTACAAAAGACCAAGTTTCTTCACTATTTTCCCTTTATTTATTTGACATACCAAAAAATCTACCATAATTTTTAAAAAGTAATTATTAATCCCTTCCCACAAGAAAAAGTATTCTATTCAATGATCTCTTCAAAAATATTGAATGCCCCCCAACTAGCGGACCATGGAGCTCTTCAAGAATATTGTGTTTGAGGGTAGAATGATTACATAGGTACAATATTTCCTTATGCCATAAAGAGTCTCCCTTACAAAAAATTTATTTAAACTACTTGGATTATTTTACAATTATTGAAAGAGGTCCATTGTAGCAACATCATTATGCCACTTGTATTTGGTTGTTTCAAGCCAATATGCAAGTGCAATATTAAAATAGCACACAATAATGACTCATCCTTCTTGAATAGTGCATCAATGACTAAAATATTTGGTTGAGTGCGGAAGCATTCAATATGTGTGTGGGGGTCAAAAAGTCATCTTTTAGAGGTGTTGTCCACTAGTTTCCACATAACGTAGCAGTATTTTCCCATGATAACCACCAATTTTTTTTAAAAGAACACCTAATTGTGTCATTATTAACATTTAATTAAAACTATCTTATCATTCAAATCCTCTCAAAATTCAATGGGTCTAATTCACATTAGCACCTAATAAAATTATTTTGGCACCCATTAAAAGTCACTCCTACACATTAATCACCAAGCATTAGCACTGGACACCAAAAACATTACACCCTAATTTAACTTCATTTTGGGTCCGATTAATGCATATGACTAATGTTATTTTTTAGGTATCCCATTCTTTTCCCTCATTTTACCGCATGCTCTTTGGAAGGTTCTCGGTGATGGAAGCTTCTCCAACTAGTGATGGCTCCCCACGGCTCATATTGCTCTACACGCATTGAGGTAACAACAAACATCATTCTCCTTTCAATATGCAAACAATGGTACTGTTTAATCATTTTCTTCTGCATCTTTCATGACTTGTGAAGGGCTTATTCGATGATTGAAAAATTATTACTGCTTGTTTATCAAATAAATCATTCCTCTTCAATGCCTTTTCTCCATGTGTTGTTTGATTTTGTCGGGTCATGGTGCTGGTCTTTTTCCCATGGGTTTTTATGGGTTAAATGATTATTTCCTCTCCCTGTTTTAGTGCATGCTCACTGCCTGGTAAAGTCGATTGTTTAATGATTTTGTGTGCAAAAATAATAGAGGAATTTTGTGGGTTTGACCACATGTTTGGAAAAAATATTTTTTTGGTCTGCTTTAACCTTTTTATAAAAACCAATGTGAATATGGGCATAAATTGGAAATCCCATTTATTATATGCCATCTATGTTGAAACCCTTGCTTTCTTTTTTCCAAATTGTGTGTGCTTAAAGAATTAATCTCATCGTAGCCTATCAAATGAAGGACATGAGAGAGCAAGTAATACTAAATAAAGAGATAAAAGTGTAAGGCTAATAATTTTCATAACGAGGGTGGTCCTTGAATTCTAAGAAGTTATTGTTTGTAAGTTCTCTATCATTTTCTTTCAAGAGTTTCCATAAATAGACAAGTTGTCCTCTTTGCTTCCTTTCATTCAATTAATACTTCACATTTCAAGAATTATGCCTTATTTTTTTAGATTTCCCCTCTTTCCTTCTCATTAGGCCATGTGCATTTATAATTAGTTATTACTGCACAATGTAATTTTCCATTTTATTGAATTGGGTTCGGTCATTTTGAATTATTATGAATTGGGTTGAGTAATTTTTACTAGAATTTCCATTTGAGGGAATTGGGCCTTGCTACATGTCTATTCATCATCATCAGTTATTATGTTCAACATATAATTTTCCATTTTGGTTTGTTGCGCTTACCTATATGTTATCAGTAATTACTATCCATCACATTGTATTCCATTTTGAATAGTCGTGTTATGTGTATACCTAATTACATTGTTGCAGGGTGATCCTAGAATAGTGGTTTACAATTTTTGGCCAAACTAGCCATTGAAATTATTATTTTTAACTAAGGGTGTTGCCACAATAGTGGTTTACACTTTCTGGGAGATCCTGATTTTTGCTAAAATCACATATAGTTAGAAAATATAATAATTTAAGCCTTGAAAAGTTTCATTAAAAGGATTCTAATTGAAGAGGATTTGATCAAACCACCTTAGACCAAGCCCCCTTGGATAGAACCTCGCTAGTTTTAAACCATACCTATAACAGAGTCTCCTTTACACCTATCAAAATGTTGGTAAAAAACCACTTTTGACTTACCTTTTGGGGGATCAAATGAATTCATTTAATTTTATTTTTTTGTAAGTATGTAGTCCTTATTATAAGCTTCCAAAAAAGCCCTTAAGTGGAAAAAATTAGAAAAATTAGAGTTAGACAACTTGACATAAAAATTTGAATAAGTTATCTATATTATTTAAAAAATATGTAAGAATAGAATCTGTAGCAAATTGAATGTAGTTTCTAAACTACTAGGTTTGTTTAAAAAATAAAGAAATCTATTTGGTGAAAGTTTGAAATTTCGATGTAGTAGTACTTAAATTTCAGGGAAAAAATTAAGAAGTAGGTGTGTGTGTGACCACCCTAACCACAATAAAATGATAATATTTTTTATAAGATTTTAGATATAAGTAGAGGACTCATGGCTCAATATGATGCATATTTTTTTGCAATTTTTTTCCATGTAAATAATTAATTATGATTTTTTATTACAACTTTAAAAAATATAAAACTCATATGTTTGACCATAACTTGGTCAAAACTTCATGAAATTCAATTTTTCCTTTTTAATCCTATAGTATGTGAAGCATAGAATGTGACTCATGTTTGGATTCAAAATGTGATACCGCTGGGAAGTTATAGATGTTTTCAATCAGCCTATCGTGAGGACTTTAGTCATAATTTGAATAGAAAATGAATAATAATTACTTATTAAATTCAAAATAAAGCATAATTTATATTGGTGGAAATCTAAAATTCTCCTTTAAAACCCTTTTCGCTTTCATCAATTTTGGGTAAAAAAAGTCATTAGCCACATACCCATCATATTGCCACTTTTTGGCCCATCATGATCCTGCACATACCCGTATAATTTTAATTAAATTAAATTTTATTATTAAATTTATTTCTTATTTCTTGTGAATGTAGGTTTTTCACGAAAATAAAGCTCTATGTTCTACACATGTGGAAAAATAGAAGATTATAAAAAAAAATGAAAAATATGAGTGCACTAAATATTGAAGTCTTCAACCAAAAAAAATTACGCGTTATACGATCCACCTATGTCTGAATTGTAATTGGTTTGAATTAAAAACTTGATTAAGGAAAAAATATTCAATAAAACACTATCTAACCAAGTGAGAGCACTAGATATCAAAGTTAGAAATCTAAATTTGAAAGAATTATAATTTTATCCTTCTTGGAAATAATATAGTATGTCTAAAAATGTTGTTTTAAAAAAAAAATAGTTTTCAAGGGAGATGGAAAAAGAAGTGCAATATAATTCCAAAAATTTTGAAAAAAATATAATTAGAATCTACAAACAAAATATCATGAAACTCTAGTTTGCATCATTTCAAATTCCTCGCAATTTAGCTGCTATAGGTGCCTGAAGGTGAATATTTTGTTAAAAAAAAATATTTTAGTGTCCAGTTTCACCAAAAATTGCAAACCACTATTGTGGGAGCACCCTTAAAACTTCACTTTCGGGCACCTATAATGGCTAAACTGTGAGGAATTTGAAGATGATACAAACTAGGGTTTCATGACATTTTGTCTGTACATTCTAAATATATTTTTTTCAAAATTTTTGGAATCAGATTACACTTCTTTTTCCATCTCCCTCGAAATCTAGTTTTTTTCAAAAAAACAACATTTTTAAAAAGTGAAGCTCACCATAAAATGCATAATTTTTTTTCCATGAAGGATAAAATTTAATTATTTTGAATTTAGATTTGCAACTATGATATCTAGTGCTTCCACTTGGTTAGATAGTTTTTTATTGATTATTTTTTCTTTAATCAAGTTTCGAAGTCAAACCAATTACAATTTAGACATAGCGCAACTGTATAACACGTAACTTTTTTGCATGTATCGAAATTAATATTTTTTTGTTGGATTAAGGATTTCAATATCTGGTGCACTAATATTTTTCAATTTTTTTTGATAATCTGCTATTTTTCCACATGTGCAGAACAAAGAGCTTGATTTTTGGTGAAAAACCTATGTTTAATAAAACTAAAAAATAAATACATAATAAAACCAAAACATATTAAAATTATAGTTGTTGGATAACTCGTTCTAAGGACTACCTGATTCCAGTTGTGTTTGTGAAGTATCCTCCATTTTCATCCTCAACCCGAGCTTCAAAGTGTAAAAATATGGACTTTCAAAGTGCCTGAGGGGGAGAATGAGGGAAAAGGGGGGTTCACTCAAACCCAGGTTCGAGCGAACCTCCTTCCCAAAAGGGGTTTTCATTTGAATTCTATCCATGCATGCATTAATTAGGTTTGCTCGAACCCTGGTTCAACGAACCCTTTTTTGGTTTGTTCAAACCCCCAAAATCAATTTTTTTTTCCATGGGGTCACTTTTTACAAGTTTTCCTTGCTCATTCAAATTGTAAACCACTTTTGTGGGTTTACCCTACGCATTCCTATTGATGAGAAGGACCTTTATCATTTTCTGTGCTAGCTTTAGATTTTCAATCCTTCCTAGTTTACAAGTTATTGTCAATTATTTCTTTATGATAAAAATAGGCATATGGTGGTTAAAGATAGAAATAGGCATATAGTGGTACCCTTGTATTCAATTCACATAAACATAAAATCCATGTTGTAAATATTTTCTAACTTATGATGTTAGGATATTTTGTAGTTTGATCTAGAACTAAAATGGATGGGAACAATTTTATGGTCTCAATTGTAGAACATGGAGAAGTGCACTCAACCCTATAAACTCACTTTGTAGTCATAATTAGAAACTCTTGCACACAATATAAGGTCACTCAGTTTGAAATTTGATATGATTAGCCTGGAACCATACATATAGTGTAGGTTGGCTTCGACTTTGTGTCATAATATCATTTACAATCATCTCAACCATGCCTAGGTCTGTCATAGTATTTTTCCTTTACAATTTTGAAAAGCTAATCCCTACATTGTTAGTGATGTTTCTCCTAAATCTAAAGGAGAATTCTCAACGTGTTGCTCATTTTATTATTAGAATAGTGTTATTAGAATATTAGACCTTGTGAGGTTGATTCAAAGAAGAAATATTTGAGGGATGTTTAACATGAAGTGTAGACATCTTTACTGGTTTGATAGTAAGTCAAAGTTCTTAATTTCATATTTTGTATTGCAGACATATTTTAGTTCCAAAGCCAATACTCACAAACCTATATAATTTAACTTTTCAAACTTGTCACGTTTTCTATAGAACTTGAAACTCTTTTTGCTGGAAGTTGAAGTGGGTGAATTGGGGAATGCATATTCTTGAATAGATAAGCATATTTCTTATCAATAATTTTTGTTATGCTAATTCTATTTATCCTTAATAGTTACTATAGTCATTTTATATCAAATTACTTCCCATCAAGGACAAGTGAGTTTGCTAAATATTAATCATCAATATCTACTATGTTTACCACAAGATTTTCCATCCTCGTAATTGTGTCCTCAATATTCCTCATCAACAACCACTCTATATATGTACATATAATTTCATTCTCCCTAAATGGGGTTCTCTATATTTCACATGTCTGTATGTACTTATATTCCTTTCTGGGCAATTTGTTGATGGGCATTTCTCATCAATAATTATTGAGAATTACACAATTTTCCATTTTGATAATTTGAATATGCATTTTCTTTGTGTATTATTTTTTTCCCCTTTTAATCAATTGGATCATGTATCACTAAGTGTAATATATATTAAAGTTTACTATTGTTGCAATCACCTTGCTCATGCATTTTCCCCTCTACTTAGTCAGTATATCCATAATTTTCATTTTGTTCTTCTAGGACATGCATATTCCTTGCCATTGATTTCTATTACAAATTGATTTTCCATTTTGGTTAATTGGGTTTAAGAAATTCATTAATCATATAATTTTCCTTATATTTTTAAAATTCTATCCAGCTTCTACTCATTTGGGTCATTGGGATACCCATGGTCTTGTAGTTAGGCTCCTTTTAAAGTTGTTGTGCTGGTCAATTTTTTTCACTGTTAAAATTTGTATCCTATTGTTGTTGAAAACACACCTTCTTTGATTTACTATAAATGAATGTGTACATTCTACTTATAGTTATTTTCATGAGTTTTGCATTTAACATTTATATTTATGTAGTGTCTTTTTAGTTTTCTTTATAAGTAAATGAAAGGTCTTTTTTGGTGATAGGTTTTCCTTACAAACCCCATTTACAAATTCAATAATTTGTGTTCATTTTCTATTTTTGGTTATCTCTCAGCCTACATTTTCATTATATATGTATATATGTCTATATATGACTATGTTTGTGTATATATATACACACACAAACACACTTATATATCACCAACTCATTTGACTGCAAAATTCGACGAAAATTTCTTACAAAATATGTATAATTTGATGTATCATTAGGTGCTTGTAAAATTTGATGTGTAATTTTCTTTTTTTTGAAATTTTATCCTCGATGTTCATCGAAATTTTGACAAACATGAAAAATAAGAAAAAAATAAAATTGTGGCCAACATAAAGAAAAGTGAGTTTGTTGATTTATTGCAACAAAGTTTTGCTCTACTTGAGACAGTTCGTGGAGAACTAAGGACAATTTTCTTGGGAAAAATTAAGAAATTCAAGAAGATATTGCTAGGTTGAGGGTAGTCATTGTCTTTTTGCAGAATTCAGTTGTGAAGTCAAATTTGTAGTTTCGGGTTTGAAAATAATATTTTAAAGCAACATCTCATCATATTTTATTTTTAGAGGTTTAGGGTTTTGAGAATTTCATGTTCAATTTTTTTTGTGTGGAATCACCATAAGATCACAACCAAGGAACAGATTCTTGTGACTGTAATTATGTGATCCATAACTCTATTTGTCATGTGCCACAGTTGTGCTATAACAAATATAGGATGCATTCATGTGTTACCTAAGTTTAATGTGGCTATGTTGTGATAGAAATGGAGGAACTCATATAATGTAGTTAATTCAGGTTGTATAATGGAGGTGTCAATCATCATTGGGTGCATTCAAGTTGTCTCAAGTTTAACAAGTTACGATGTAATTATAGCATGATCCAAGAGTGATTACCTCTTGCTAAAATAAAGAGCCTATAACTCTGGTTGATATGCAGAGTGGTTGTGATATATCAATTATGTAGTGCATTCAAGCACAACCCATGTTTAATGGGATATTCTAGAGAGTGATCAATATTTTCTAAACCTTATGAATGTTACTTAAAAGTGGATAGCTTAAACTACAAACCAAGTTTGTTACATACTTGAATGAAATCTTGGGTTACCACAAACTATATTAATGCGATCTGCTAATAACCATTATGGAAAGTATTAAATAAAGACCCATGGCTATATAGGATATATTTCCCTGATCAGATTTACATATTTTAATGATCAAATACAAGCTTCCCACACACTCTAGGATACAATCCAAGATCATACCACAACTTTGTCAAGACAACTAATTTTTTGACCCAAGATTTAAGATTGTTTTTTAATACCAATAGAAGCATTGGTAAGAGAATGATTAGGGTACAAACCCTAGGCCTTCATAGAAACATAAGCAATAACTCTAGTGGATTAATGAGATTGCAATACTAGAAAGAATGAGACATTGTAGCTAATAACAAAATCTTGCAATCTAAAGATTGTAACCAATAACAAGCACACTATGTAGCTTAGTGACATTTGTAAATGCAATCTATGGTAAGAAAAATGGAAATCACTTGAGATGTGACAATGAAAAAGAGGTTGAGCAGTGACAAGATAATAAAGCTCAAACCTTGCATAGTAAAGTGGAGATTTTAACAGTGTGTTTCCTTACACCCTTGCCGACCTTACAGGTTTTTCAAATGCTTTAGGTAGTGTTAGAAAAAGAAAATGCAATCAGGGAATGATTTTCTAAATGAAGTAACAATGGTAATCATATATTCAATGTTTCTTTTTAGCCATTAATGTATAATGGAGGTAGTGGATTGCATGTTTGAGCAGTGTTTTGAGACTCATCAAAGATGGGGGAATAGTGAATAATACCTTGTGGACTATGAAGTAGTGTCAATAAGGTTGAAGGATCTTAAGATCTACAATACCATGAAACAATGAGTCCCCTATAGTAAGTAAGCAGTCTATAGGGCATAATTTGATTTAGGATATACCCACATTATCTAAGTACAGGGAAATGCATCATTTATTGATTTTTTTAAATAAAAGAAATCATTCTAAACCCTATATAGGATACATTGATACTTCAAAATTCTCTGAAGGAATTTGAGATTATGCAAATATATGTCAAGTAAATTCCTAGATTACAAATAGTAGCAGGAACAATGTAAGATTTTTTTAGCAGAGCAAGAATGAGATAAGTATCAATGAATTTTATGCCTCCTTTCATGCACATCTCCTCACCATTCTCTTTCATTCTTTATTCAAACACTTCTCCATTTTGGCAGTCTATGCTTGAAAATAATGTTTTGACAAAGGTTTTAGAGTATGTTTATTAAAATGAAAACTTCATTCTAGTGGGCTATGCCTGAAAATAAGATTTTGACAAAAATATTAGGGTATGTTTATTAAAGTTTTAGAGTATTTTGGCGAGCTATATTCTTGATTCCTTAAATGATTTATTCAAATGGATTGTGACTAAATAAATGACTAACTATTTAGTCATTTTTATTTGTGTGACTAAATAATTTTTAATCAACGAACAAACTAGTATTTTATTTACTGTTGCAAAAAATTAGTAGAATTTAGTCTTTTTTAGTTGTTGTGACTAAATTTTTTAGTCACCTAGTCATTTATTTTCCAAATTCTACTAGTTTGTGCTTCATTGTATGATTAGGGATCTCTCAATGTTGAGGGCCCTAGGGATAAGCTCTCCATAAGAAGTGACACATTACATCTTTAACTAACAGGATAAATCCGTATTGACATTAGCAATGATGATTCTAACTTGTTGCTCCTTAGGAATGGGTCACTTGCTCTTACTAGCTCACTACCTCCATCATTGTTGAAATTTGCGATCAAGTTCAATATTTTGAATTTAGGAGTCTAACTGTTGGAAATCATAGTAAAATCAGAATTTAATAAGTTTTGGAATTAGAATTTTAAAGTGTTTTTTGGATTCATTAACTTCAGACTATCTTCTCTTTTGTAGGGGTGGTTGCATGAAAAATTCTTTTGGTGTAAAATATCAGAATTATTAGATTTTGTTACCTGTCTATGAATAAAAATTATTGGAGTGTGAGTTTGATATTTTTTTAAGATCTAAATAGTCAAGCTTGGTAAAGAAAAATCATGTTAGATAATATTAGTCCAGAAAAAAATGAAGAGACACTTGATAGATTTTGGGATAGAATGAAAAGAAAGGGTGATGAGAAATGTTATTGTCCTTGCAATAATTACAAGGGCTTAAAGACGAGATGACTTTTAATCACAATAGCTAAGAAGCATTCTAGGCAACATGGTCACGTTGAAGGGAGGCATGATTATCATCCATTGGTAAGTTGTTCATTATATGTGTTTATATTGATTGAATTTGTAAATATTTATATCATTTTAACATTATATATATATATATATATATATAATCACTTGATCATGAATATGGTTTATTTGTGTCTATCATTATTATAAAGGTGGGGCGCCCTAGGGTAGATGATATGGATTATCACGGCCTAGAGAATGTGGTTTTGCAAGCGGACGAACATGGAGCTGTGAATATCGAAGATGAAGTTAATGATCCCATGGAAGAAGATGATCATGTGCCAAAAACACAGTTGAAGATTATGGTACAAATACATTGATCCATAACACATTTAGTGGCAGAGCTAATCATGATGATCGAGATGACTTTGATGATGTTCATTATTTACCTGTACTTGAGAAGGCATACGAGCCCCTTTATGAAGACTCTCAAACAACTCTTCTCTTTGTTTTATTGTTGTTGTTGAACTTAAAGGTTATGAATGGTTTATCAAACATAGCAATCTCACGGATGTTAAGGTATGTCATATATGTCATCTTTTTTCATCTATTTTAATTATTGTTAGTTCATCACTAGTAAATAAAGGATGAAATATGTACCATTAATATTCTTTATATTAAAAAAATATTTTTTGTTGTAGATTGATTGGGGAATTTTTGTTACCACCATCAAATATTTTACCTTGTTCATACCGATATTTTTCTAGCATTATGAAATATATCGGAATGGAGTATCAAGCAATAAATGCATGTCCCAATGATCATATTATATATCATAAACAACAAGAATTTGCAACAAAATGCTTGGAATGTCATATCAGTAGATATTGAGCAGATCAACTAACAAAAAAGGTGCATCACAAGATTCTTCATTATATTCTGATTATTCCATGTATGCAATGATTATTTAAGTGTGAAAGCTTAGCACAATTTATGGATTACCATGCACCAAATAGAAGTGGAGATGACATTCTTCAAATACCTATAGATGGTTTTGCATTTAGGGACATGGAGGAAAAATGGCTACACTTTAAAGAAGAACCTCATAATCTCAGGCTTTCATTAGGAGCGGATGGTGTCAATCCATTTGGAGAGTTGAGATCTATTTACTCAATGTGGCCTATTTTGTTTTCAACAATAACATTCCTCCATGGATGTCAATAAAGAGGGAGCACATAATGTTGTCAATGATTATTCTAGGTATTTGTTTACATCAATTTTCTTTAACCTAGTAGCATCTCATTTGTCTTATTTTTTGCATAATGACATATTTTTTTCATTCAATAGTCATGTACATTAATTTATATATATTTTAGTAAAATGGTTATAATAAGTATGTAATGTTTGTGTTCATTCAACTAGGTAAGTACCAAGTTAAAGATATGAATTTATATATCAAGCCTTTTATCAATGAGTTACTAAAGTTATGGAATGACGTCACTATGTATGACGTCTCTAGACCAATAGGAAAAAGACAATTTCAATTCCATGCAATGCTTGTATGGACAATTCATGATGCCCTAGGGCTAGCACATTTTTGTAGTATGTTATAATGTTCGACTACACTTTAACAATATTTAATTTTATGAAGTAGATATCATGATTTTTTTTTAAATAATCTATTTATTATATATAATTATAAAAATTGACATATTTAATCCAATTATATATGATCTTGTAGGTCTTCAAACAAAGGGAAAATTTACATGTCCAATTTGTGGTCCAAAGATGAAATCTCATCATTCAACAAGTTTAGGAAAGTAGGTGTTTGATGAGTATAGGCACTTCCTCCACAAAAATCATAAGTATCGAACTACTAAAAAACATCTTTTCAATGGAAAATAAGAGACTACATCAAAACCACGAAGAATGACACCTCCCCTATGGAAATTGGAATATAATAGAATTAATCGTCAAGGTTATACATTAGATGAAATTTTTTATCTATCATATATGATGTGTTTTGAATTTATATTTTTATATTGTGTTGTGTTTACTCATATTGTAATTGACAATAATTGTTGTTGTTAATTTGTTTAACTTATATATTTCATGAAGCTCATCAAGGCATTAATGACCAACTTCCATAGGGATTGAAAAGTTATCACAAATAATTTAGTAGGTTGCCCTACTATGAGCAACTAAAAATTGTGCATTTGTTTGATACAATGCATATCAGAAAGAATATAATAGAAATGCTATGGAAAATATTAAATGGAAGACATGACAAAGAAAAAATTGTCAAAATTTGTAGTGACATTCAGGAAGCCAATCATGCAATGAAAAATGTCATTCAATTAAAAAGCAATGGAGACCAAATTAATATAAGTGCCCTTCCTTGGTTATTAACAGAGCAAGAAAGCAATGATATAAAAGAAGTCATATAAAAATTTGATTTCCCATAGGATTTGTTGTGAACATAAATAATATAATAACAAAGAAAGGTGAATTTGGGTCAAGGATGAAAACACATGATTGGCATACCTTCATTAAGGAAATTATTCTTGTATATTATATACACTTGTATAATGCATGTACTTTTCAGTGTATTGTGTTTACTACTTTTGGATAAATAATGAAAAAATCATTTTATAATTGTTGCAGTATGTTCTACCTCTATCTCTCCCAGAAAACTTTGACAACAATGTCAAGCAAGTTATATATGATATTGGAAAATACATGAGATAAGTAGAAATATTTGTTCAATTCGTTGTATAGATCTTATAATTTCCATTTGTTTTACTTGTTATGTAATAT
Source organism: Sequoia sempervirens (assembly GCA_007258455.2). Lineage (NCBI taxonomy): Eukaryota > Viridiplantae > Streptophyta > Pinopsida > Cupressales > Cupressaceae > Sequoia > Sequoia sempervirens. Next base: position 329,939,541 of record VDFB02271358.1, on the reverse strand, counting down.
ATTGTATATTTTTGTTAAATCTCGTTAATATATTTGCACCTTGAATCACTTGTAGATGGCTAAAAGAAATCCATAAAGAAGATATAAATTATTGGAAGAGAAAAATTTCTTGTCTGATGTGTGAAATGAAAAAGTGTCTACCTTCGACATTTTTCAATGCACAAGAACACTACCTCATACACTAGATTGAGGAGATTGAATTGTGTGGACCTATACACACAAGGTCAATGTGGATGGTTGAGAGGCACTTAATATTTTTTAAGGCTTTGGTTAGACAAAGAGTGCATCCTGAGGGTTCTATGGAGGAGGGATATATGGTATACGAGACCATGGTGTACATTAGTGAATATCTTCTTAATTTTGCAGCAAAGATCCATGTAGATCGCATTTGGGATCCCAACTCCATTAAAATTTTTGAAGGGGAGTACCTAATGGGGAAAGGTAGATTGAGGAAAGTAAGAGGTAATTATAAGATTGTCATGGAGATTAATTGGAATACATTATACATATGTTTTTTTATGTATATTGTACTTATTTAATTATTAATCTTCAATATACATCAATTATAAATTAAGGTCATATACTGTGGTATTTAACTAATTATATGTCATTTGTGAATTTCAATTTTTTTTTATACATTTGGCTGAAAGTGGGATGCACTTCATTTGTATGTCTTAAACAATCTTGATTGGATGATGGTATGGATTAAACGATGTCAACATGGGAAGGCGTGGTTTCATTGGTTAAAGAAGCTTATCGTAATGGAGATTCCAATGTTACACAAAGGGAAATTGATTTAGCATATGGTTTAAGAGATAAACAGGTACATATAAATATATTAATCACCCATATTATTTCATTATTTTCAATTATATTGATGTATATATATGTTGAGATTATTTTCTTTGCATACATTCAGCCAAGAATAAATATTTTTATCAAATGATGATATTGCAATAAATTTTACATGTTTGACATATTGTAGGTGAAACACCACAAGGCTATGTGGTGCAATGGTCATAAATTTTGAATCAAAATGTTGTATGACATGAGTAAAACTTGTGATTTTGGTATAACTACAGTCTTTTAGGTGACTAATGTTTCATCTAGAAGAGACATACATCCAGAAGTCTCAGAAAATCGATACTATGGGATTTTGGATGATATACTTGAGTGTGACTTTAAGTCCTTAAGATTAATTATGTTTTTCATCCTATGGTATAGGCTACGATTGAATGAAAATGATCCTGAGAGAACTGTTATTGAACATGATAATGGATTTACCATGGTTAATACAAGGTTGATCGGGCAAGCTAGAAATGAGCCCTATGTTCTTCCAAGCCAATGTGAGCTAGTATTTTACTCAAAGGTTCTAGGTAAACTAAGTTGGTCATTTGTTGTTAGACATGATCCAAGAGGAAGACTGATAAAGTATAATGTGGTGGAAGAAGAAGATACCAAAGAACTAGAAGATAATGTAGATGATGATCAGGATCAACAACTAGTTGATGATGTCCCTGACGAAGATGTCAAAGAGGAGGAACTAGATCATGATGATGTAAGAGTTAATGTTCATGAAGATGATATCTATTTGGATGATGAAAATATCAAAATTGATATCGATGATGATGATGATGATGATATGACCAATCCTTATAATGTTGAATCTAGATCAAATGATACATACAAAGAGTCGGATGAAGAAGAAGATCAATGACATTGAAATGTAAGAGTTATGCGATTATATTATCTATTTGATATTAATTTCTTGATAGAATTATATTTGACTTATGTGGTTACATAATTAATTCATGATTTTTTTAATTTTTATTCCATTACATAATTAATTTAATGATGTACTTTATAATGTTTGAAAGGTCAAAAAATTAAAAGATTTCAATAGTGATGTTAACAACCTTGAAATTAGTGTGTTTTATGTTTCATGTGATCATAAAAGATTAAAAAGTCAGTTGTAGAGGTGGTTGTTCAGTGGTTGACATGTAAAGGCATTTAAAAGGCATAAAGTGATCATTGTAATGGTTGAGGATTTAAAATACAAGCTCTTGACATTCAAAAATTTGTGTTTTTCTTAAAAAAAATTGTATTTTTCCTGTTATGTAGCACTGTACAGTCACATGCAACCATATTTTGATGTGAAATCAATTCCAGGTCATGAAGATATGTGTTGTCTTTGATTTAAATATGATTTGAGGGCTTAAGGCATTGATTTGAGTTAGAAAGCTTCATTTCTTTGCATACAACCCAGTTACCCATTTTTTGAAGGTTTTGTAGTCCAAACATGATATAAAGGGGCTCTTACACTTTTTCTGATTACTGTAGCTTGTGTAAAAGGACCCATGAATACTATTTTTAATTATAGGATGCATGAGAAATAAATAAGGTATAGTTGTTGTCCTCAAGAGTTTTGTGAAGAAAAGCATGTGAAATGAAAGGTACTTTCTGGCCCAATGCTTGTTTGCTCCTTCATTTTCTATAAGAAGGATTTCAAGGCCAGAAGTACGGGTTAGCAAGTTAGATATTTTTTGGTCGAGTCTAGGTAGAGTTACAAAGAAAATTGTAAAGTTTGATGGTTTTAAGGAAAATGCAATTTAGGTTTTTAGTCATTTTGTAGTAGGTTTTGAATTCATGGGGATTTGATGTTTTATGACAGTACTGGCATTTGAATTGAAATGATTAATTCAAACTCATGTCTCTCCATTGTACATATATATCTAAATTTTGAATAAGATAATCAAGGGTTGTCTCATTCATCTCACTCTTGTGGTGCATATGATTTATGTTTTGGCTTTAATTCTAGGAATTAATTAAAATGTTTGAATGGGATTGTATGTGTATATGTTTGGTATAAGGATTTGATAAGTAGTATTGGGTTCTAGAATACATGTTGATGAAATTGTAAAACAATTTTCTCAAGGATCTTATATGTTATGTGTTAAATCTGTCATAAACCCTTAGATGTTTATGAATTTGACTACCTTAATGGATATATGGCACTAATATAAGTTGTACTAATTTGTATGGCTCAGTATTTTGTTTGTCTTTACCTAGCACTTGCTAAAAATTGCAAATCAATGACTATTTTACATTGTGGAATGTGTTGAAGTTATCTCATGCTCCAAATAATTGATATTACTGATGAACAGTCAATTCTATTCAGTATTATGCTATTATGTTGAACTATTAAATGAGATTATCTTTTGTTGTAAATGTTGTTTACGATAATGGTGCAAAGGTTGTAAACACATTAAGGCATCACCCTCACGGGCCTTGTAGAGTCCAAAGTGTAGGAGGTATTTAAAATCCTCATCAATTGGTCCAGGTCCTTTGAG
>VDFB02271358.1:329855990-329936091 GCA_007258455.2 Sequoia sempervirens | reverse complement strand
TTTTAGGACATTGTGAAGCTGGATTTGTTGGAGGTTGTTTGTGAGTCTCTTCATAATAAGCAAATGCTTTGTGCCTTGAATGCTACTTTTCTGGTTCTCATTCCTAAGGAGGGTGTTGATAGGCTTGAATTCTTTAGACCTATTGTGCTTTGTAATGTGGTGTATAAGATTATTATGAAGTTGATTGCAAAACAACTTAAATCTTGTTTTCCTATTGTCATTTCAAAGGAGCAAGGAGGCTTTGTGGCAGGTCATCAAATTTTGGATGGGGTAGTGGTTGCCTCGGAGCTCATTCATTCCATGGAAACCTTTAAGGATAGGTCTATGTTCATCAAGCTGGATATGGATAAAGCGTATGACAGAGTTAAATGGAGTTTTCTTTAGAAGATTTTATTGGCTTTTAATTTTTCTTCTGAGTGGGTGAGTTGGACTATGAGTTGTGTGACTTCTTCCTCATTTTTAGTTATTGTGAATGGAGAACCTTCAGAGCTATTTGGGGCAATGAAAGGCCTTCGTTAGGGAGATCCACTTTCTCCCTATCTATTTATTATTATGGCAGAGGGGCTGGGCCACTTTCTTAAATTCTGGGTCTCTCAAGGATTGATTCATGGTTGACAGTGGGGGTTGGGTCTGCCAACACTTTCTCATCTCCAGTTTGTGGATGCCACCTCTCTTATGGGGTTTGCTCATATTTGTGAAGTTGAATCCTTTAGGCAATCTTTGGATATCTGCCTTGTAGCTTCAGGCCAAAAAGTCAATGAGCATAAGTCTTCTATTTTCTTTTTTAATACTCCTCAGGCTATCCAGCGAAGGATTGCAACTATTATACAGTTTCAAATTAGGTTTCTACCCTTTATCTATTTAGGGATTCCTCTTGTTGTTGGTCATTAGCCTAGGTCCTCCTAGAAGATGTTGCTTGACAAGTTGAAGAAGAAGGTAACTCACTAGACTCATCAGTGGTTGTCTATAGCTACTAGAGTTACTCTCCTTAAGTTTGTTATACATGCCCTTCCCATCTACAGGCGCTTTGTTCAATAAACACCTGTGTATTTCCTTAAGGAATTTGATGCTCTCTCTCGTCAATTTCTTTGGAGCAATAACTTGATGTCTTCTAAGTGGAGCCTTGTTAAATGGGAATCTGTGTGTAGACCAAAGCAAGAGGGTGGTATTGGTCTACATTGTACTATTTTGAATGGGCAAGTTCTTGCTGCTAAGTTGTAATGGAATTGGTGTACTAATCAGGATTATTTATGGGCCCATATTCTTAACTATAAGTATCTTAGAGGTGTTACTTCTTTTGAGGTTCATTGCTATCCTCTAGAGGGGAGTGGTTCTATTATATGGCATACTTTGAAAGTGGGGGCTCAACTGATATAACATGCGCTTTTCTAGATCTACCACTTGGGGTCACATGCTCTCTTTTGGTTGGATTCTTGGGATGGTCACCCTCATATTCTTTCTGCTTTTCCTCATTTTCAACCCCTTTGTGATGTTTTTACTGCTGCTAGTTGGGATACTGTGGAGCACTATAAGATCATTGAGCATTATCATTTTGTTGTTACCTTTCACTGGAAACACCCTTCTGAGTGGCCACCTCGGGGGTCTGAGGGTGATAGGTGTGAGCTTGCTCAGCTTTTGGTTTCCCACACTTGTAATTCTTTGAGGGGACTTGATATTTTGGCTTGTGATGGTTCTGATATGTCTAGGAAGTACACTGTGTCTACTGGTTATAAGTAGTTTGGTAGGCAGTTCTTTGGGGATATTGAGGCCCTTGGTGGAAGCAAGTTTGGCACAAGTTGTCATGGCCCAAGTGCAATTTCTTCATGTGGTTAATGGCTCAAAATTGGTGTCTTACTTGGGACAATTTATGCAAGCATGGTTTTCAATGCCCCTCATTTTGTGTGTTGTGTTGAGCTACTGAGGAGAGTGTTTCTCATTTCTTCTTCCAATGTTCTTATGCTTGGGAGATTTGGCATTGTTGGTGGAGGGTGTGGAATATGCCCTGTGGGCATGTTTCCTCATTGGCTGAGTTTGTAGATAGGTGCGACAGGGCTCCAATTTCTACCCCCTTTCTTCAAGTTGCTTGGGCTATTGGTCCATCCTTCATTATTTGGAATCTTTGGTTGGAGAGGAATCGTCAGATTTTTCAAGATGTGTCGTTGGAGGCCCCTCATGTGTGGTGGAATATTTTGCATTCTTTGGATGAAACAGTTGTGGCTAAGTGTGATTTGATCATTCAGTGGCTCCTTCTGATGTTGGTTGTTTTAATTGTCTTCATCTCCCTCCTCGCAATGGAAGCTCGTGCAAAAATGTACCATCCTACCCTGAAAGTGAATAGAGAGGGAAGATGGTCTCCTCCTCCTCAGGGAGTTCTTAAAATAAACACAGATGGCTCTTCTTGTGGAAACCCTGGTCATGCTGGTATTAGTGGTGTTGGTCAGGATAGTTCTAGAGATGTATAGTTTATCTTCTCTGTCTATAAGTGTCTTCATACTAATAATCTAATGGAGGCTCAGGAAATTTTATTGGTAGCAGAACGTGGAAGTCAGTTGGACTGGCATAGGATCATACGTGAATATGATTCCTAGATTATGGTGAGCTTGTTGAATAGGTAGTAGTTAGATGATATTAGTTGGCATTTGGCTTTGGTGGTTGAACAAATTCTCAATCTTTGCACTTTTCTGGAGTTTGTTACTTTCACTCATATTCCTAGAGAATGGAATGGTGTTGTTGATTTTTTGGATAAATGGGCCTCTGATCATGTTTAGGATTGGAACTTGGTGGATTGGGGTCAATTACCCCATGATTTGTCTCGTCAGTTGGACCATTTGGTGGCGCTTGATAAGGCTATTTAATGGCCTTTCTTTGTAATGTCTTCTTGTTTTAATAAATTTTTACCCCTCTTTTATGTGTAATTCACATTGAATTGATTTTTCAAACTATTATTTTTAATTTTAGTAGGTGCAAGGGATGTGTTCATTGAAATTCAAAGGAATTTCATTATTTTCTCCTCTCCACATCCAACCATTATTACATTCATCGTTCATTCTTTTGGTTTTTTTTTAAGTTGAAGTATTTTTTTACATCTGAAAGAAAAGCACATGTAATTACAAAATAGTTATACCATTATAGAGATAAGAGCATTGCAAAATTACTATAAAATACCATTCACTATCATTTTATAATGAAATAACAAGTCATGTCAATATATACAAATATTACTCACCTACAAAACTTAAAACAAAATTCTATATCTACGTATATAAAATATGGAAATATCTTTTAATATTTTGAAAATCCATTCCAAGCCACAATTGTTTAAACTAACATCATATTTATTACTAGTAACATGATAGAAAAAATCCAACAAAGCTAACCAAAAAAATAATTAGACAAGTTTACATTTTAAAAAGTAACCTTTACATGAACACTTATAGCCACTTCAAATCAAGATTAAAACAACTTTAATTTTTGTCTATATTTTAAAAGTAATATATTATAGTTCCTCTTTTTTCATTCTAAAATATGAATCTTATACAAAAAGACATTTATTTATTTTTACATGCACCCATAATTACTAACTTTCAAAAATAAGATGAAATTTTGTATTGAGTTGCAAATGTATCACAAACAAGACTAAAAAATACATAATAAAGTAATTAAATTCTAGGAAAATTCCCTAACAACATATGAAGACTTGTGCTCTAATAGAAGACTAATGATGTAAGTGAAGCAATGCATTAAGAAAAACCTAAGTGATGGAGGCAATGGGTTATGTTCATTTGCAAGTTCGACAATGATGGTGAGAGTGGATATGATGATAGTGAGGGAGTCAATTTTGCATTGGACATTAACCCAAGTGATGGCACCTCTCCCCTATGGTACAGTGGAAAACTCTATGTGTGCTTGCACCAATGTTGGTGGTGTTCCTGTGGCTATTAATGGAATAGATACTTTTGAGGCTGAGGGCATTGATGATGCTATTGTTGATGGAATGGTTAGTGAGGAGGTAGATTTTTGGTGGCAGGAGGAAGAAATTTTTTCTTCTTTGTCCATCGACCTTTATTTTTCACCTTGTGATGAAGATACCTTAGGTGAAGAGGATGAGTTTCTCATGAATATTCTCTTGGATACTCATTTGAAGGTGAATAAGTTTGTTGAGGTTCTTATGGTGTAGGGATGGTGACCTCATTTTGGGTTTGAGAAAAGGGTTTTTTTTCCCTTCAAAGGGTGTTTTGTCCTCCACAACATAACACAAGGATACAATTCTACCAAATCCCATATCTTCTACTTTGGAAGAAAGGGGGTTTCATTTGAAGTTTGATGAAGTTATTGTTTCATCTCTTGATGATGTTCTTGAGGCTATTGTTTCTTCTCCTTTGGTTGTTGTTCTTGATCATACCCCTAGGGGTAGGAAGGAAGGTTATTCTATTGGGTTTTTTGTTTTGGGTGTCCCTCTTAAGGATAAGGAGGATGCATAGATCATTATTATTGTTCTTGATTCTCTTCTTGTTGTGATGCCTACTTGGCTTAAGGTTTCACTTATTGGGAGATTTTGTGGCAATCATCCCAATATTGATACTATTAAAAGATGGATCATTTAGATTTGGAAACTCCATGAAAAGTTTGAGGTTGTTAGAAAAATGAAGAAGTTTTGTTATTTTGTGTTGTCATTGATGTCATCATGATGTTCAAGGTACAATTGCAAGATCAAGTTTGAAGTTGCTAGATAGTATTTTGGTCTGGTATTTGATTTGGTATTTTGCTTACATCCTCTAGTATTCTAGTCTATATTTCTCTGGAAATGCTAGTCATTGTTTGTGATTTTTAGAGTTTGATTATGGTGGTTGGAAGCATGCATGTTCAATATATTATGTGCTCTGATGCTCGTGTGGTGTAGCGGTATTAGTCTTTTAGCTACTTCTTTTTGTTGAGGTCTATTCCTGCCGAACTCTTGGGTTGATTGTGAACCTAGATTAATTTTGTAAAGGGAACATTTGTGTGAGCTATTTTTGGTTTGAGTCGACATGATGTAGCATGTTAAATGTTTTAATTGGTTTTTGAGAATTTTTCTTGTGAAATCTTGAAGCCAATAGATGACATTTTCATGAATAAGAAGTGCATCTAATTACGCTAACCTAATTGATGCTTGTGAAGATATTGGGTATATATAACAAATAGTTTTTGAAGGAAGAAGTGATGTGATAATGTGAAGTAGTGAAAACATGATGAAGTGTTGCAAGTCCGTCTATTGAGCTTTATTTTTTGGAAATGAATCTACAGTAGTTCATTTTTTGGTTGAAAGCCATTCAATTGTTGTAATTCTATAGGCGGTGAGAATTTGTTTTGGACAGTGAGTCCTTGCAATGAGCCACCCATTTTGTAATACTTTAAATATCCAGTTATACTATATTGTGAGCTAACACTCACCATGGTTTTTTCCATTTTGGGTTTTCCACATAAAAATTATAGTGTTCATGTGTCTTATGTTTCTATGCTCTGTTAATGATCTTATTTATCTTTGTTATTGCATGCATTGGAATAGTTGGATTGTATTTGATCAAAAAAATTAAGAAGTTACTAATTCACCCCTCTCTCAGTATCTTGGACTTTCAACAATTGGTATCAAAGCATGATTCCTCTGATTGAGCCTAATAGCTTGAGGGAGATCCTAAAGATGGAAGAAATGGATGCTAAAGGAGAGCTCTGGACTGCTCTTTAGGATCTTGATAAAGTTGAAAGAGAAAATAAAGATATGAAAGAGAATCTTGAAGAAGTGAATGAATGTGTCTAGAAACTTAAGGAGTAATTGAAAAGGTTCAAGGATAGGCATAAGGAAGTGATTGATCAGTTGAGGAAGGAAAATCAAGAGATTACCAATTTGAAAGTGCAAGTGGAAGAGAATAAAAGAATAGAAGAATGTCTAAAAAAATTGGTGCAAAGCAAGTCTAAAGATTGCACTAAGCTTGAACAAAGAATTGTGAATCTAAAAAGTGGATCTGGAGAAGGCAAAACTCTATGAAAACAACTTCAAAACTAGCTCAGATAAATTTGATGATTAATTGTAGGACATAACTAAGTAAAGATAAAATTGGTGTGGGAAATGATACTGGAGAAGGCTCTAAGACTGTGAATAATCAGAAGACTTGGAATGAAGGAAAGCATAAAGGAAATTCAAGGAAATTTGCTAGGAGATCTTCGGAGAGACAACCTAATGCACAAAGGTACCCTTCTTTTAATGGAACTTGGTTTTCATGTAATAAATTTGGTCACAAGGAAATTGAATGTAGAAGTAGGATGATTCAATTCCCTGGTCCTATTTTTGGTCAATGTTTTGCATGCAAAAGATTTTGACATAGGGCAAGTGGATGCAAAACTTCAATGATGAATTAGTTTAATGGAAAAGTAAACCAATCCTTTAATTGCTACTATTATACTTGCAACAAGTATGGAAGTAAAGCTAATCAGTGTAGAATAAGATTCAGTGGAAGTCAATCTAATTAGAGAAATATTGTTTGCTTTAACTACAACAAACCAGGACATGTTTCAAGAGTCTGTGGAAACAAGGAAAGTAAGAAGATTGATCTAGCAAGAGGGAATTAACCTATGAAGAAGGTTGACAAAGATGAAATGAAGCAAGAGGTGAACAAAATTTGGAAGAAGAAAGAAGAACTAAAGACTACTAAAGTGTTGGTGCCCTCATCCAGTATGAAAATTTCCTCTAAAGACTAGACCTAGCAAGGTCATAGGGGGATTGTTATTAGAAAATCTCAAAAAACCCTTGGATAAATACTGTGTCAAATGTTGGCACGTGGTTGAAATGTGAAGAATAAATTTTTAGAGGTTTTGGAAAAGGAACCAGAAGAAAATATATTGGCTTGATGATTTTCAAACCCAATTAGGGTTTTATGTGTTAAGAAAAATGTTTTTTAGTAGCTTTTTGAAATCTATCACATTTAATGTGAATTGGGGTAGATCGATGTTTTATAAATAAATGTTTAAGGAATTTTGATCATTTGTGTATCTAAAGATATTGAATAGTGTTTGAAGCATTTTCAAGGAGATTTGGAGTGTGAGCAGTGCAAACCCTAGTTTGAGATTCTTCAAGAAGAAAAAAGTACTTTAATCTTCTGTGCAATTGTGTTTAGTGTCTTTTGAGCTATTTGTTTTTGAAATTGGAAGTATGGCCACTCCTATGATAGTTAAAGTGTTAGAAATGTTGAGACCCTCTTACAAATATTACTCTTCAAAATTTTTCAAAGATGATCCTATGGGCACATTTTCGTTAATTCCTCATGGTGTAATGCTGACTGAGGATACTAGGATGATGATTTGAGTAAAATTTGAAGAATACAATCATGAAAAGCTAATTGACATCTAGCAAGATGAGCTTACTGGTGACAACTTTAGGGTAAAACTTGAGTATTCAAATGTGGTTGATAAAAAGTTGAATGTTTGGAACAATTTCCCTAATTTCAACTATGATGAAAATTTCATGAAGTCAATTCTAAGTAGAATCCATGAAAAATTTTTGTGACTGACCAGCCGTATCTTATAACGAAGGAGGCGATTAGGGTCATTATTGGGCTATGGGACAAAGGTACAGTGCCCATGCGAAAATCTGTAAAGAATGAAATTGTAGAACTTACAAGAGCTAAATACGACAAAAGAGCTTTAGCAATGAAAACCATTAATAATCCAATAGTGAAGTATGCATCTCTCATGATAGATTACAAGATATATTTCACAAATAGAGAGAACTATGTTTCGGCTACTACTATCTACACTGGGTTCGATGTGGTTGTGAGTGGTGTTGATTATGATTTGTGTGAGCTTCTCCGGTTATAGCTGTTCAAGAATGTGAAATTGTTGAAGGAAAGAAAATATGCTTTTAAATTTGGTTCTCTAATTGTATGTTTACTATTTTATTTCATGAAAAGACTCTCTCAAAAGAATGAAGAAGTATTCTAGAACCCATCTAGACTAGTGAGACATAAAAAATTTTATTACATGCATAATCTTGGTAATTTGAATGCTTAGGAGGATTCCCTAATAGCATTCTTTGTTGTATTCAAAAGAAATATGGATGAAAGGGATAGGATTCCAAGAAAAAATGTGGAGAAGTATAAGAATGGCATCACATTTCATGTCTCCACTGATGAATGCATGATTGAGTCTGTAGAACCTTGAACTATCTAGATTCAACCTCTTGGATATGAGATAATAGACGAAGAAGTTGAAGGTTATGTGAAAATGTTGCTAAAGAATCCAAAGGACCCTTTAATGAACCTAAAATTGGGAAATGTGCTAAGAAGTCTATGGAGATTCATATGGAATAGCAGAAGCCTAAGATCAAGAAGAAAGTAGAGAAAACACTTAAAGAAGCTGGATTCATAGATGAGGAGATTTCCCTTGGTAGGGCTAAGGGAGAACTAAGGGAGGTAGAATCATCTGGCCCGAGGAGATCTAGAAGGAATACATATATAAAATCCTCCAGAGTCCCTACAACGAAGAGTGAAACTAGTATTGTTGATAAGGGAAAAGGTCTTGTTTCCTTTGGACCTACCACTCAATCCACAAAGAGGAAAGTGAGCCCTCCAGTTGGCACTGCAAAGAGAGGAAAGACAGAGAAAGAAACAAGAGAGAAGAATCTTAGTGTTACTGATAACTAGGATGAAGAATAAGATCTTGATGCAAAATTGACAAGGAAAAGAAGAGGAGGTTTATCCTCTGGTGAAGGTGATTCTACAAAACTTGTTGATTTAAAGAGAGTCCATGACATATCATCTTTTGATGATGAAGATATGCAACTTTTTGGTGTTCATGGGCACACTAAGCTATAACTAAAGAATTCTAAGGTGTCCAATGAAGCCTTTGCAAATCAAAAAGAAAAATAGGATAATTCGGTAAGTTCTAGTCCTCTCTATCAATTAGAGGCAACTATCAATTCTTTGCTACATTTTGAAAATATGTTGCAACCTACAACAAAATACTATGATAATGTTAGAGAAGAAGAAAGAAAACTCTATTGTTAGTTGTCATTTAGTATGTTGTTATTTTAGATGTTAAATGGGATGACATAAAGAAATATTTACCTAAAAGTATGTGGGTAGCACTAATGCAAAGAAGAGTGGAAGCAGTTGACTTTGAAGAGAAAACTAGAAATGCTACATATGATAAGATCAAGTCTTCCCTAACCCCTGATGATTTGGAATCTTTGAAAATATTTTCCCAGATATATTTATGATGAAGAAAAGAGTAAACATGTTAATGAAAAGAAATAAAAGGCTGAAAAAGAAGGTAAGAAAGGAAACAACAAAGGTGATCTAGGAAACTAAAAAGAAATATGGCATGTTGAAGGTTGATGAAGATGTTACTGTCAAAGATGTTGAGGAAAATATTCCTCCTGATACATGTAATTAAGGTATTCCTAAAAATGTTGATGTCGAAGTTGAGACTGGTGATGCCAATATTCCTCTAGAAGGTCAAAACTAGAATGAAGGGGAGATTGGGCCTGAAAAGTACATGATGCTCATGTAGAGCATATTGGAGGAGAAAAAGGCAGAAAAGTCCAAGGTAATGATGAAGAAAATAGAGGTAGCGAAGAAGAAGGAAAAGATAATGCTAAGGAAGAAAAAGATAAAGATGCAAACAAAGGAAATAACGATGAAAATAATAGGGGTGAAGAAAAAAGTGAAGATGGAGGTGAAAAGGATGAAAAGAAAGAGGAAGAAGAAGAAGAGGTAGTAGAGGAAGATAAAGAAAAAGAAAAGGAAGAGGGAGAGGAAGAAACGATAGTTGTGGAATCCTCTAGGAAAAATGAAGAAGAAAAATAGTTTGTAAAATATCTTAAGCATCCCAATGATTCATCCTCTATTGGTGACATGCTAAAAGGTTTGTTATCTAAGAAAATTAGATTTCAACCAATTATTCCCTAGGAACGTTTGAAACTCCCTATGATTGAAGGATAGGTTGATGTAGAAAAGATGTCCCTAGTACATAAAGTTGTGTTGGGCAATGCTATGCAAGCATCCAAAAGAAAGGGAATTCTTGAAACACATCAAAAGGGAGCAAAACTGATAGAAGATGCTCTAAAATCTTTGTAGGAAGCTATGCTCAGTGCTTCTATTGATACATCCCTCACCCCTATTGAAAACCTGAGATTATTGTTAGACTCTTTTAAGGAGTATTCCTTCGGGCTTAACAAAAGACAAGAAAAGAGATAGAAGAAAATTTGGTAGAGAAAAGTCTATTGGATTTACATGATAAATGTGCTCTTGCACACTCTTGTGTAGAAAAGAGTTCGGAAGTGGTGAAGGTTTGTGAGTCAAAGGAAGATTCTATTCTCTTGTATTGCTTGAAGTGGCTAGATGCCACTCAGAATATCAAGATTGTCATGGACTCCATCGAGTCTCAACTATCTATCATTTTGAATACCTATAGTGTATCTAAAGATAAAGACAGGTCAACCTGGAAGGCCATCACTGTACACAAAGAAAATTTATTTTCCTTGCAGAAATAGAAGGAAGAACTTATTAGAAAATTCAGTCAATTAAGCGATATTGTAAGAATGGAATACACTTTCATTGGAGAAGCTCTGACATGCTCTAAAAGGCTTGAGAAGATAAACCCGATTCCTTATACTCTAGACGGTGCTGAAGAAACTGTGATAGAGCTAGAATCTCTGAACAAGATGTTGACTACAACAAAGGATGGATAGGAAAAAGGAAAAATAGTTTGGGAAGGTATTTTGAAGGAGCTTCAAGGATCGCCATCCTCTGGTTAATACATTTTCTCTTTGCTTTCTTTGTTTTAATTATTTTTTAGTTGTTTTTGGGACACCCTTTATCCTTGATGTCAAAGGGGGAGTGAAGTACAATGAAATGCTAGTGTAAATAAGGAGAAGTGTGAGTTAGGGGGAGTAGTGTTGTAAATAAGGAGTTTTGTAAATATTCTTTTTGGAAAATGTTTCCATCAATGACAAAGGGGGAGATTGTTAGAAAAATGAAGTTTTGTTATTTTGTGTTGTCATTGATATCATCATGATATTCGAGGTACAATTGCAAGATAAAGTTTGCTCTGGTATTTTGGTCCAGTATTTGATCCAATATTTTGCTTACATCCTTTGGTATTCTAGTCTGGATTTCTCTAGAAATGACATTCATTGATTGCAATTTTGAGAGGTTGATTATGGTGGTTGGAAACATGTATGTTTAGTATATTATGTGCTCTGATGCTTGTGTTGAAAAGCGATATTACTCTATTAGCTACTTCTTGTGTTGAGGTCTATTCCTAGCCAACTTGTTGGGTTGATTTTGATACTGTGGATTAATTTTATAAAGGGAACATTTGTGCGAACTATTTTTGGTTTGAGCCAACATGATGTAGTGTGCAGAATATTCTAATTGGTTTTTGAGAAGTTTTTTGTCAAGTTCATCTATTAAGCTTTATTTTTGGAATTGAATCTATAGTACTCACTAGGTGTACTCTGTCAATTCATTTTCTAGCTAAAATCCATTCAATCATTGTAATTTTGTAGGCAAAGATCCTTTGTTTTGGATAGTGAGTCTTGACAATGAGCAATCCATTTTGTTATATTTTATAACTAGTTATACTATATTGTGACCTAACACTCATCGTGTTTTTTCCCATTTTGGGTTTTCCACATAAAATTTTTGGTGTTCATATGTATTTTGTTTCCATGAACATTCTTTTAATTCTCTTATTTATCTTTGTCATTACATGCATTGGAATAGTTGGATTGTATCTGATCAAAAAAATTAAGAAGATACTGATTCACCCACCCTCTCAGTACCTTGGACTTTCAACAAAGGTATCTACAATGTTGAATGATTTTTTTTCCTTTTTCCTTTTCTTGTCAAGAGGATAGATCTAGGGTCCTTCTTGATAGCCCTTAGTTTTTAGGTTTAAATGGTCTAACTCTTTAAAATTGGTCACATAATTTCAACCTTATGATAGAAACATTTGAGTTTCCTATTTGGGTGAGTGCAGGATTATGGGCCCATCGAAAAAGTGGTGATATGACAAAAAATGGTTGATGAATTTTTTTAATCCAAATTTGGTCAAAGGAAAAGGATTTATTGAGCAAATTTTCAACTTTTTACCAATATAAGATATGCCTTATTTTGAATTTAATAGATAATTATTATTGATTTTCTACGTGAATTATGACTAAAGTCTTGACTAATAGGCTAATTGAAAAACATCTATAATTCTCAAACAATTTCACATTTTTTGAATCTTAAAGATGCAATATATTCTATTCTTCCTATACTATACGATAAAGAAAAGTGAATTTTATGAATTTTTGACCGAGTTATGGTGATCAGACAAAAAATATTTAACATTTTTAGAAATTTCTAACAAAAAATTCATAACTAATTATATACTTGCAAAAAAATTACAAAAACAAGTGACACATCTATGCATGTGTCCTCTACTTATATTGAAAGTTTCACAAAAAAAATTTTTTTTCTTGTACCTACGTTGGTCAAACATACACCTACTCTTTATTTTTCCTTGAAAATTTAGTACTCTATATTAAAATTTCAAATTTTCACCAAATATATTTACCTTTTTCCTAAAAAGGACTAATATCTTAGAAACTACAGTCAATTTGTTGTAAATTATGTTCTTACATATTTTTCAATTTATATTAATAACCTATTCAAATTTTTATGTCAAGTTTCATAACTCTATTTTTCTAAATTTTCATTGCCACTTAAGAGCATATTTTGGACCCCCATGATCCTGCACTAACCCAATTGGATCCATTTGCATGGGATACCTTTAGAATTTTGGAATGAAAATATTTTCACTTCTATTTCCAATTGTCTTGGGCAATATTATGCTACTGATAAGATCACTAAATTTACGAAGTGTTTTTTATTTGCTAGATTTTATGTGTTTGTGGAGAAAAATTAAAATATTCCCACTAAGATTGCGTTGTCTTCAAAATTTGGAACTTTGGTGTAGTAGATTGACTATGGAGACTCTTTGGTTATCTATCATTCTTGTGGTAAAGTGGGTCATTCCTCCACTACTTGTTTGAAGAATAAGAACAAATACTCTATTATGGAGAAGAATGATCATATGCCAACTTCTAAGGATGGTTCCATTACTTCTATCATTCAAGAAGTTTAGAAAGCAGATCTTAAAGGGAATTCCTGTATGGATTGTTCATTGATGGAATCCCCATTTAATTCCTTAGGGATGGATGAAGGTTCTACTAGCGATTGTTTGAATTCTCTATATCCCCAAAAAAGTTAGTTTTGAGGAGAAGGATCCTTGTTTTAAGATAAATAAATTTTCATTGGAATAATTTTTTAAACCATCTGACTTTGGATGGGTTGGATGGCCTTTTAGTTTTGTTCCTTTTTTTGTCCTTTTTAGTTTTCAGGTTTTTCCTAGTTGTGCTTCAAGATCCATACTTTTATATTTACAAGGTTTGGAGCCCTTTCAAAATCTTACTTACCTAATAAAAAATATGTCAAGATCTATTGAAAAAGAGAGTTTAGCCTTGTGGTCCAATGGAGAATATATATAATAATTTTATGTGTAGGTCAATAACTACACTTATATTTTGCAAACAAATAAGAAAATTAAGTTATCCGAAGTTGTTGCAAACTCTTAGAACCCCACCACTAGTTTGGGCTAAGATTGTTCTTCCTAAGCAACCACTACTCTATAATTCTCTTTTTTTTTAAATCCTATTTATTAATTTATTTTTAGTTTTGAACTACAACAAATTGATGGAATGACATGCAACATTGGTAAGGAGGAGAAAATCCATGAGCTCAAATACTGGGTAGCCACAACAAGGATCAAAATTTGGTCAAAATATTGGTTCAACATAGCCTTTCCAAAAAAAATTTACGAAAAAAAAAGAGTTAACTTTTGTATCTTAAAAATTGATGAGGAATATGATCCTTCATATATGTATAAACTATAAACAATAATTTAGTAAGACTATAATAAGAAAAAATATAAAATACATGAAAAGAAAAAAAAAAAATCAAAAATTAGGTTCATGTATAATAGTATGAGAAAGAAAAAAGAAAACTAGCCAACATCAATCCCTCTTTCAAAAAAAATGAAATAAAATATTGATTAAAAATATCCCCTTAATTCCTCTTACTAAACCCAATTTGCAAACTACTCAAGGATACATACTCCTCAGTGCAAAAATATCAAATAAATTTGTTTGTACCTATAAGATATAAGTCAAACAAAAGCTATGAATTTTAATTAGCTACTCTAATTCCTAACCCATAATCCATGGATTAAAATAACATTAACTATCTTAACTTCAAAAATATTAAATAAAATCTAATCGAAAATAATAATAATAATAATAAATAAGGATATTACTCATGCTAGTGTCAATTTCTTTCAAAATATTCTCAACACAACCACGACTGACCACCTGGTTGTGGATATCTTAGAGGTTATCCCCCACTCCCTATCAATACAAGAGGTTTTATTCATGGAGATGTGTGCTTCATCTAATGAGATTAGGAAGGATATATTTTCTCTTAGCCCTTTCAAGGTCTCATGGATTGATAGTTTCCCCCCTTTCTTCTTTCAAATGTGTTGGGATATTATCGGCCATGGTGTTACCCTAGCTATCAAGAAATTCCTCTTCATCAAAAATATTATCAAAGAATTCAAAAATACTTTCATTATTCTCATTCCTAAACATTCTGGTGCTAAGAGGTTGCCTGAGTTTTACCTAATCATCCAACTTTGTAATACCTTATACAAAATTTTATCTAAGTTGTTGGTCAACTGCATTAAACCTTCCCTTGATAAGTTGGTTCACCTAGCTTAGAAATGCTTCATTCATGGTCACCAAATCATGGATGTCTTCTTGTTAGTCCATGAAACTCCCCATTCCATGTGTAAACTTAAAAGAGAGAGTATGGCCCTTAAGTTGGATATCTCCAAAGCTTATGACAAAGTGTCTTAGAATTTTTTTTTTGAAGTCCTACATAGATTTGGATCCTCTGGAAAAATTCTTAAACTTATTCAAGGTTGTGTCTCCTCTCCCAAGTTCTCTATGGTTCTTGATGAAACTCCATACGAATTCTTTTCAATGTCTAGTGGTATTGGGCAAGGGGATCCCTTGTCCCCTTAGTGTTTTATTTTGATGATTGAGGTCTTTGGTCCCAACATTGTGAAGGGGGTTTTGAATGGTACTCTAGTTGGTTTTGTGCCCTCCTATTTCTCAACCAATTTCTCATCAACAATTTTTCAATGAAATGCATCTTTTGGGGATGGACATGGTGGTGGATGTGAAGGAATGTATCCATGGTCTCAAAAAGATTGCCTCAACCTCTGGCCAATGCATTAATAATGCTAAAAGTACTATTTTTTCTTGAATGTTTCACCCAACTCCAAACTAAGATCTCCAAGATTCTTAACTATCAAATTATTTCCCTCCCCTTGACTTACCTAGGAATGCCTCACTATTAGCAAGGTTGATAATTTTGTGTAGTCCAACTTACTAGAAAGAGTCCAAAAGAAGTTGGTGGCTTGGAAGGGGGCCCACCTTAGCAATGCAAGTAAATTCCTTTTAAAGGACCCATTCTTCAAAGTTTTGTTGTGTATCTGATATCTTTTTTCATGTCTGTGTCATGGACCAATACTTGGTAGAAAATATTCAAAGAAGGTTCCTTTGGTTAGGAATAGAAGAAAATAATCATTACCCTTTGGTCAACTAGGATACCGTGTGTTCTAGGAAATTGTATGGTGGCCTAGACTTGAGAAAAACTAGGTAGATGAACCTGGCTCTTATCACCTAAGTCACTTGGAAAATTTTGATTAAACAGGTTGAATGGATTTCTATCCTCAAAGATAAGTACCTACATGATAGGGAGGGACTCTCCTTCCTCCACAATGATGAAATCCCCTCAAGGTCCATTATCTGGAGTAATCTTCTCAAAACTACTAACTTTATTTCTCTAGGCACTTGCTGGTAGGTCCATTCTAGTGCCTCGATTTGTTTTTGGGAGGAAAGATGGATCTCAAAGCACATTCTTGGTCTCCACCTAATTTAATCTAATGTGAAATCTAACCTTTTCTCTAGATTGGGTCATTTGGTATTAGATTATTTGGATCTTTCCTCAGACTAGCCACGTTGGAGGATTGATCCCAATCGGTATGACCCCCCTCTTCACCTGGTTGTCTTGGAATTCCTCAAAACTATTGAGAACCACAAGATATTTAACTCCAATCTACTCAATTCTCTAGTTTGGATAGATTTTAAAGATGGTGAATACTTTGTAAAGTCTAGATACAATATTATATCTATTGGTTGGGTCCCATGGTTCAATTAGATGACAGCTTGGATGAACAAATCCTTGTCCAAAGTGAAGTTCTTTTGGTGGATTTTTTGTCATGATCCAATTTTTATGCTAGATAACTTGCAAAGGAGAGGGCATCATCTTGGAAACAAATTATTCTCGTGAGAGGATGAAACTAAAACCACTGCTCACTTTCTTTTTTGTTGTTCTTATTCCTGACAATTTTTCTAAAGAATTATGTCTTTATTTAAAGTTTGTTTGATTTGGCATAAGGATATGGAGTCCTTTCTTGATGGTTGGCTCTCACCAATGTGTCATCATTTTCTCATTAAGCTCTAGTGGTAGGATCTTTTTTCACAGGTTGGGCACTCTAGAAAGAGTGTAACAAATGGATCTGTAGAGATAAAAAAACCCTTGGCAAGTTATTGCTAATAAAATCAATAATTATATTGTTGACAATTTCATCACCACCTCTTGTAAGCACAAAAAATCCATCTAACCTAGAGTTACATGATCAATAGCCTCATCTTGGAACCTTTTTGACCCCTCAATGCTCTGAACTCTCGTATCCATTTGGATTAGAGCAATACTCCCTAGTCCTCTCCCAAGCTCATTTGGCTTAAGCTCAATATTGACTATTTGACCAAAGGTAACTTGGGTCAAGCAAGTCGGGGTGGCATCATTAGAGACCATAAAGGAAAAATGATGTTGGCTTATACAGTCAACCTTGGTTTCCAAACTTCAAATTTTGCTAAGGTGGTGGTGGCTTACCATGACATTTGTGTATTCAAGAATGTGGGTATATCTAACTTGGAAATTGAAGGTGATTCCAAGAATACTATAATGTTGTTGAGTGGGATGGTGAAGCCTTGTTGCTCCCTCTAGGACTCCATCCACTTGACACAAAATATTATGATGAACTTTGATAATTGCAATTCTACTCATGTGTTTAAATCCAGTAATAAAGTGGCGGATGGAATTGCCAACTTGGGAGCTTTCACATCAAAGGTTACTAGTTTGGATAATATTTCTCATATTCGTGGTCATGTGTGTGAATTACTTTCTAATGATGAAAATGTACTGCAACCTTGAGCTCAAGTTGGACTGCTTGTTAGCTCTTTAGGATAGCTGGCATGAATTGCATTTATGGCAATCCTCCTCTTCTAGCTAGTCTTTTTGCAATCCTTCTCTGCTTTGGCATTTGTATTTTTTCTGGACACGTGTTTCTAAAGAGTTCTATGGTTTCCTAGATGATTGCTATGAATTAAACCATGGGAAAAGATCTTATTTAGGATGAACCTGCCTCCTGTGAAGTGTGGAAAAGTGAAAAGGATGTTTGGACCATCCTCCAAATAGGAAAGTTGGCCTCTTATGTGGAGGGAATGATAGGGCACGGCCCTAATCTTTTGATGGAATTTACTAATTCTTGGAATGAGGGCAATGTCGCCATTGGTGTGTACAACATCCATGTCAACATAGAGCTTGTTGCCAAAGTCACTAGTCCTTTCTTGGATGGGGTTTACATTCCTTAGAAGTCAAAGGGTCACTATCAAAAGGATATGGATAGATTCCTAAAAGAGGGTGAAGAAGTTAACCATATGAAAAATGGGTTTAATTGTGAAGACCTTCTCGGGATTTGGTGTGGGATAGAAAATTTCTTAATAAGGCATGCCACTTTGAAGGGTCGGTTTAGACATTTCCATGCCCGTTTGTTCCCTATGTTGAGTCATTTACGCTATAACATTAAGATGATTTTTTCCTTTTGGATTCTCTCCTCTCTGGAGTAGTATGTTAAAGCTTTGTAGGTGAAAAATAAAACCCTTCCTATTCACTAGGGGTTAATCATTTGTCTTTGTCACTTCCAAGCCGCCTTATCCCCTTCCCCAACCTCTATAAAAAAGAACTCCCTTATCATTAGTGACCCTACCAAACCCTTGGATGGCCTCCTTTCCACTTCTTGATCTATGTTGAATTCATTTTCCTCTCATAGAATTACCAAGGTGAAAGGAAAAATCCTTGCCACTGATGAGCCCACCCTAACTCCAAAAAATGTGTCTTCTTTTTCAAACCTAGACCCATATTTCTTCCTCTAATTGCGTTAGTTAGGAGAACTCTGATGATGAGCCTTGGAAACCCACCCCTACTAAGTCACCTATTGGTTCCCTTGACCATGAGGATGTTTCTTATGTTTCCAAATCCCCCTAGCCACTAGAGATCCCCTAATCTCTGTGTTAATTTGAATGGTGCCTTTGAAGCACCCCTCTTGGAGAAAGAGGTATGCACCTTTTGTATTCCCTAAAGAATAAGTTGGATGATATCTCAGAGGTTGTTAACATCCAAAATGACATCTTTAAGTGGTTGATGGCCCAACTCATCATGACCAAGGACACAATTCAAGTGTTGGAAGAGAAGCTACTTAAGCAAAAGGCGATTTGGTCGAGTGAGGTGGATGATGATCAAAGATGGGGTCTATTGTCCTTGCTCGCTAAGTCCTTCAACAAATGGGAAAACTGGGAGAATGAGGTGGAAGAGCTCAAAGCTCTGGCAGTCATAGAGGCTAATAAGGCCAAGCTGTAGGAGGAAATTGCCACCATGCATAGTAACTAGGATAAAAGCCTAAAGTGTTTCCAAGATATTGTGGACTACAATAAGGAGACCATCAAGAACATCACGATCACTATCCGGGTTTTTTAGCAAGAGCTTTGGAACAGTTGTGGTAAAAGGGCCGATGAGGATAGTCTTGATGCTAGTCACTCCAAGAAAGGAGAGAAGAGAGGGGATAATTCTTTTATGCCCTACACTAAAGAGATCCAACCAACCCGCAAGGGGCCCTTGTCGTTTGAGGAGAAACTTCACTTCCTGGCTAAGGAGCGGTAGGCCATCATACGCGTAAAGAATCATTCAAAGACTCAGAAAAGAATCGATACGCGTAAAGAATCATTCAAAGACCTGTTAGAAAACGGTTCTATCCATCTTAAAGACTCAGAAAACGGCGCGATCACCTTTGTAGTGGTTGAGTTGTGTGATATTTTCCAGTCAATGTCGGACTATTATACGTGGCACGTAAATCGTTCAAAAACATATTTTCCTTTTGAAAAATGCTAAACAGATCTTTGAATATTTGAAAATTTTCCACCCTCTTCTTAAGCTGATAGGCTATATTTTGTAGTAATTTCTTAACGGTCATGGTCTGTCATTTTTTGGGTAAACAAGTTTCTTCTTTTTAATAAATAATGTCAATATCATTTAAAATTAAGATTTGGTTGGAGATAAGATTAGGTGAAGGTCAATTTTTTTTTGAAAAATAAATAAATACAATAATGTAGTTTTAATTTTTGTTTTGTTTTTTTTTTAACAAAGTATTAAAATAGATTTTTAAATATTCAAAAGACATTTCATTGTTCTTTGAATAGATGGATTATATTTCGTAAAAAAATTAAGCAATAAATTGTTTCATATCAATAACAATCTTCTTTCTAATAAATAATGTCGAAGATCATTTAAAATGAAGATATGTTTTGAAATAAGATTTAATAGAACTCAAACAAAAAAAAATAATGTAGCTTTAACCTTTGCCTTTTGAGAAGTACTAAAAGAAATATTTGAATATTCAAAAACATCTTATTGTCCTTTCTAGCCAATAGACTATATTTTGTAGCAATTTATAGGTAGCAAATTATGTCATGTCGATAAACAAGTTTCTTCTTTCCAATAAATACCATCGAATATCATTTAAAATTATGATATGGTTTAAGATAAGATTAAGTAAAGGTCACTTGTAGTTTTAATTTTTATTTTTTTGAAAAGTATTAAAATAGATTTTTGAATATTCAAAAGAAATTTCATTGTCCTTTTGAATAGATAAATTATATTTTGTAAAATTTCTAGGTGACAAATTGTATAATGTCGATAACAATCTTCTTTCTAATAAATAATGTTGAAGATCATTTAAAATTAAGATATGTTTTAAAATAAGATTAAATACAACTCAAACAATTTTTCAAACAAAAAAATAATGTAGCTTTAGCCTTTTCCTTTTGAAAAGTACTAAAAGAAATATTTAAATATTCAAAAACATTCCCATTGTCCTTTCTAGCCAATAGACTATATTTTGTAACAATTTATAGGTAGCAAATTATCTCATGTTGATAAACAAGTTTCTTCTTTCCAATAAATACCATTGAATATCATTTAGAATTAAGATATGGTTTGAGACAAGATTTGATATAAGCCCAAACAATTTTTTTGACAAAGAAATTGTTGTCACAAGGATTGCACCTTGGCTAAGTGTAAAACTTAGCTATCCTATGAAACATGAGATCATCTTCAAGCTATGGGTTTCTTATGGTGAAGATGAACCTCTAGAGAGGGTTGGTTCCCTCAATGAACCTCCTATAAACTAATGCTTTGACTAGGAAAAGGGATAGAATAATTAAAATTGAAAATATTGATTCTAGGAGGTGATGCACTAAGCTTTATAATATCTATACTTGTTTGAACTTGTAATTTCTTTGAAAAATATGTTCTGTTATATGCACAATTGAACTTTTACAAGCTCACATAACAGTATTTCATAGGAAGATTGTATTTCATGTTTTTTGAAGGAAAATTGAATGTTTTCACAACTAAAACCATTGAATGTATCAATATGACCTATGAACTATATGGGTTTCATTTATTCTAGTATAAAATATTTTCAAAACAAGACATAGTTTAAGGATTTTAGATTATAAAATCATGAAAATTGGATAGGATCATTTAGGATGACATTAACACCTCAAATTGAGAAGAAACTCATGTTTCTTTTATTGAAATAATAAGAGTTTTAGTAACAAATTTGTACAAATACTTGAAAACACATAAAATTAATGTTCTACATTGAAAAAAACCTCTCAAAATTGAGTTACATTTTTTTTTCTTGCTTAGAGTAGAAATAGAATAGAAAGAACTAACTAAAAATAACTAGGGCACCTAGTTTTGAAGATAAGCCACCTCTTCAATGAATGGAGTTATCTTTAAGGAAGAGGTTGAGTCTACATGTACTGATTGAGAGTTGTTTGGATGTGAAACTCCCTTTGGACTGGTTGCAAATTGAATGCAAAGCTTTGTAAAGAAGAGTTGACTTTGATCTCTTGACTTCACTCCACTTGCATGCACTTTGAAATATGCTCCAACTGAACTTAAATAGGTCTTCAAATATATGCATGACACTGATGGGAAAGATTCCTTCCATCATTTTGCATGATATTTTAGGTTATTAGGCATAGACGGTAAAAAAGAGAGATCATTTTAGGGCTCAAAACTACCCATAACTACATGTTTACTTCTCCAAAATTCACCCAGCTCCAGTCACATCCATGTAGGCTCCTTAATCGGCTTGAAACTGATTGTATGTGCCTTAAAACTAAATTATTTTTAGCCTTAACATGTTAAAATCCAGTCCTTTCATGATGATAGGCATGTGTGATACTTACTTGAAGATAACTAGGTGCTTGAAGATTGCGTAGGATAACTCTTAAGGCTATTAAAAGATGCATTTTAGCCTTCTAAACTTCATCAAATCTTCAGGAACATGCTTGATGACTGCCATACTTTGCCAAGGTCTGTAATTCTATAATCTTCTCATGTCAATTTGAGTTCACCTATAGTCACAAGATCATACCAATTGGATAATAGTGTAATCTCCATTCTTCATGCTCTTAAGGATGTATTCCTTCTTCAATGGCCATGATTCTTATCCATTGTCCTTTCACAAAAACTTCATGAATTCCATGAGTTATTCATTTTCTTTATTCATGGTTATATAAACCTATGGACTACCTTGTGAATGCCTTCATCTATCATGAACTTTATTTCTTTATGTTTCCCTTAACAGTCCAAGGTTATCCTATTCAAGGTATGATTGTCCCTTACATTATTGAGTGTGGCAATGGAGGAGTCAAGAATCTTGGACTATCCTACTTCATTAAACTGTGGCTGTCCCTTTGAATATTATCTTTCTCTTCATTCATCTTTTATGTAGTATTTTACCTAAGCCCAAAGTGATTCTATGGACTGGCATGCTTGCTTTCATGGTCACTTTTGACTATGGACTACCCTTTGATAAGTTTGTCTCACAGTCCTAAGGATTTTCTTGGACAATCGTGACTATCTTTTCTTGTCATGTCTTTATGTGACTTCTTTCAACCATTGAAACTATCCTCTTCTTTCTAAAGGACTATCCTCTAAGATGAAGTCATTTCTAAATATCACTCATGTGGTTGTCCTCCATCATATGAAATCACTGTCATATGTGTACAAAACTCTTGTAACCATTACAGTTGAACCACAATATCTCCTAGTACTCCAATGGACACTCTTTTTATAACTTTCTCTATTAGGTTTCACTTTCACAATTATTTGCAAGTCTTGTCATATCTAAACTACCATCACTATCCTCTCTAGACATTGCTTCTTTACTATCTTTGGAAATATAGCTCTTCTTCACTTAGGATTTCCTTTGAGAGGATTCTTCTTGACTACCACCATATTTTTTATATTTTTGTCTTGCATGATTTTCATTCATAGGTCTGATTTAAATCATAAGGAAAAAAAAACTACAACATATGTTTGTCTCATAAAAATAATAATATATTCACTTCATGGACTAAGAAAGGAATATATATGACTATCTTTTCTTGGTCATGATCTTGTTCTTGAAGACAACCATGAATGTCCTTCTTCAATACTTGACTGTGATAATGATTATCCTTATTTGATAAGTAATTATGCTAATTACTATCATAATGAATGTCCTATTATGCATATCATTGTCATTATATGATGCATATCATTTTCCTTTTAAGGTTGTTATACTACAACTATCCATTAAAAATTTTCTATTATCTTTATCACTATGACTATGATCTTGGTGATTTTCATGACCAATATCTAGTCCTTTGATTATTACTTTATCAACTTCTTTGCACTATGAACTACCCCTTGCATGTTATGGCCATTGTGTCACTTATCACCATGATTGTCCTCTATCTCATAAAGGACTATCCTACTGGCATCTCATGTGGCTGTCCTTTGGGACGAAGTTATTTCCCTTCTATCACTTTTCACGATTTTCACCCTTTGACTATAGCAGTCCTTTGTACCTTTGTGTTCACCTATTCATTTTATCCAAGTCTCTAATGTGATGCCCTCCTTAATAATAGCAATCATTGTGGACTACCTCTTGACTTGTCATACATTTCTTGGTGGGTATATGGTTATCCTTTAAACTTCGTTAGTTATTGACGCTTACAAGTTTCCCTAAATACCTATAATAGGTCTTTTTAGTTCATGTTTGTAAGACCATGGTGACATGTGATATTAGGTCTAAATACTTCCCTCTTTTACATCATATTGTGAGTGTTTGAGATCCCCTCAATGTGACAAAAATTTCACAATAAATTAGACCATACAAAGTAATTCTACTCTTATTTTGAGACTTTAACATAAAACTAGGACCATCTTTCACTATCCCATAAATACCATGATTCTTATAGTCACCTGTCACATTGATCTTTGTTTTTGAACACACCTAGAGACTGAGAGGGGGTGAATCAATCTTATCAAAAAAATTGGACCTTTTCTAGAACTTAGAAACTCTTCAGCACAATACAAACTTCTTAACTCAACCAAAACACTTAAACATATATAGCAGTTTAAACCCTTAGCAAGATCAAAAATCTTCAACAATGAAAGATATAACAAATTTATCCTTAATCAGATCAACAACAATGAGAAATAAATATAGAACACACACATGCATAAGGAGACACCAGATTTACATGATCTATGGCATTCATGTACAAATGTGATATTAAAAAATGGTCTTTTGAGTTTCATATTTTATGGTGTTTAATATGAATTTGTAGTTAATTGAATCATGTCAAGTACTCTTTCATTGTTGTAGTAATTTATGTTAACTATCATACTATGCTTATGGGTGAAAACCCTCTATAAGAATTCGAGGCATTAATAGGATATTCTAGGTGTATCACACTCTATTGAACCTTAGTGGGTGCTTCCCACAAAAATATCTAAATGTTATACTCTGTGCTTATTCAAGCCTTAAGCATTTCATTCTCTTTTCAACAATGAAGGGTCTATGGCACTCTATGTTTATTGCTTAAGTTTTGGTACTCTAGTAGAGAGATTTTAAATTTTAAATATTTTATGCATCGCCTAGTTTAAATTTTGATTTGTTTATACCTTCTTCCCCTTTTCCTCTTGTAAACTAAAAGAAGAGTCATCTTCTAAAATCTTGGAGGTTGTTCAGTTTAGCATATTTTTTCCCCCATTCAGTGAACTTTCCATAAGGATGTTTCTAAGAAGTTTCAACTTTAAGGATCAATAGTTATTTTTCTAGTTGAATGGTAGATTTTTGGCACCATGCACTTCTCTAGCTCTTCTAGGGTTTTTCACCTAAAAGGAGAGAGGTAGGGCCAAAAATGCTAAAGGGTTCATTCAAATTATGTTATGTGTATGATGTTAAATGAGCTAAATGAAATGAAATAAATGCAATTATGTGATTTAAATGAATGATTATGAATGCAAAACTAAGAAACAAGTGATGTTTGAAAACACATTGTTTAATGCAATAATGAACTAGAAATGAATGCAAAAATTAACATAAATGAATGAAATTTGAAGTGTGCACCTGAAAGCTTGAAGGAGATTGGAAATTGCTTATGAAACATTGTTGATGTTGATTTTCAGGTCTGGAAGGACTCATTGGATTCTGGGCAAATAAGTCCTAGTTCTGGTAAACTCAACCAGTTTCTGACAAAAGGGTACCCAAAAATGCAAAAAACTCAAAATTGACTTTGGAGTGGGACTCATTGACCAC
Organism: Sequoia sempervirens; assembly: GCA_007258455.2. Classification (NCBI taxonomy): domain Eukaryota; kingdom Viridiplantae; phylum Streptophyta; class Pinopsida; order Cupressales; family Cupressaceae; genus Sequoia; species Sequoia sempervirens. Next base: position 329,910,885 of record VDFB02271358.1, on the reverse strand, counting down.
CCATGGTGAATGCGTCCACTTTAGAATTTTTGGATTTTCAAAGGTGGATTCCAAAGCTTCCGATCTACACTTTGACTTCCTACAAGTGTCTGCTTCTGAAACTCTGATTTATGGGGTTGAAAATGAGATTTTGTTGATACTTTGACTTGTTGAATGAGCAGAAGACTTGAGCAACCTTGCATCTTAATATTTGATGATTTCCAAGTTTTAAGGGACCTAAATCTGCAAACACACAAGAAAAGAAGAAATAGTGAATGTTAGGGTATGGGGTTTTTCCTTGGTCAAACCCCTTTAAGGTAATTAAACCAAAATGATGAAAGAATGGGATGAAACATGCAATAATGGAATTGATTACATTGCCATTATGATTGATCTTTGATTTTTGCAGCAATGGATGAATATTCAACCCTTGAATGTCTTTAGAAGCTTTTTTGATGTCTTGCAATGATAAAACCCTAAGTTGCTTGACTTGAGATGAAATATTGGTGGATGAATGATGAAGAAAGAATGTTAATTAAGTTAATGGATGGTAGGAGATGCAAAATGAGGAGAAAAACACTTATTTATACACACTTGTGCCTTACCAGCCCAATAATACCTCATGACAAGCCGACATAAGGTATTTTTAAATAAAAACCCAAAAGGAAATTTGAAATATTTTGAATTTGGAACCAAAGGGGACTCATTCGCCACCCATGGCGAATGGGTCCCACCTAGGACCTGAAAAATGGGTGTCAGGAATTAAGTCACATTTAATGTTGTTTGTTGGGTTTACATGTAAAAACACACTTAATTAAGCCTTATAATGGCATAAAGGGGTCAAATAAAGCATAAGAAAGGTGTAAATAGTGAAGTTGTGCCTAGAAAAGCATGAAAACTTGTTACATGACTTTAAAACACTTTAAAATGGGAGTTGATAAGTGATAAAAAGGGAATATTTAGATGAATCATAATGAGAAGAGTCTAGAAAAGTGTAGAAATGTGTTACAACACTTCACAACACCTTTACAAGAAATCATTAAATGTATTTTATTTAGTTTTCAAAGGTTCAAGACTTAGTGTGGATGCATAAAATACCTCACAACACCTGAATCAAGGCCTCATTAAGTCCATTTTATCATGAATTAATCCCATGTCAAGCAAAGGGTACTTTTTTCTATGACACACTAGCACACCTGATGGCAACCCATTCAAATTTCTTTAAAGAAAGTCAGATGCATGAGCCATAGGCCTATTACCATATAAAAAAAACTCAAAACCCAAGCTTCTTGCTACCTCCTTTGGTATTCGTAGCAAGTTCCAAAGCTATCCAATTGACTGCACAACCAGCCTAGAAGCAAGCTTAGCCACAAATACCCACGGATGCTCAAGTACCTAGAAACTATGTAGTATAGAATAGTGGTAGTCCAATCATTCCTCCTAATCCTCCTACTACATGGGATTCTATCTCCACTGGGTATGTGCAGGATCATCATGGAAAAAACAAGTCCTTAAGTGGCAAAAAATTTAGAAAAATTAGAGTTAGGAAACTTGACGTAAAAATTTGAATAAGTTATTGATATTATTTCAAAAATATGTAAGAATAAAATCTATAGCAAATTGAATGTAGTTTCTAAACTACTAGGTTTTTTTTTTTTTTAATTTATTTGGTGAAAATTTGAAATTTCAATACAGTAGTACTTAAATTTCAGGGAAAAAAATAAGAAGTAGGTGCTTATTTGACCACCCTAACCACAATAAACTGATAATCTTTTTTTATAAAATTTTAGATATAAGTAGAGGACTCATGTCCCGATGTGATGCATATTTTTTTGTAATTTTTTTCCAAGTAAATAATTAATTATGAAATTTTTATTACAAATTTTAAAAAATATAAAAACTCTCATGTCTAACCACCTTAACTTGGTCAAAACTTCATGAAATTTTTTTTTTTCTTTTTTAATCCTATAGTATCCAAAGCATAGAATGTGACACATGTTTTAGATTAAAAAAATGTCATATCGTTTGAAAACTATAGATGTTTTTCAATCAGCCTATCAATCAGGACTTTACTCGTAATTCAAATAGAAAATGAATAATAATTATTTATTAAATTCAAAGTAAAGCATAATTTATATTGGTGGAAAGCTAATAATCTCCTTTAAAAACACTTTTCATTTCATCAATTTTGGGTTAAAAAAAGGTTGTCAGCCACATACCCTACAAATACCCATCATATCGCCACTTTTTGGCCCATCATGATCCTGCACATACCCCACCAACACCCTTAAATAACTCCCTAAATCTACTAGTAAAGATTCTAAGACTCCCAAGGAGCATCTACAAGATGTGGAAAATGTTTGCACTGGTCATTATGTAACCAAGCAAATTGTGTCTCTAAGACTCCTTGTGGACTCTTTCAAAGGTAAGGCATAGGAAATGTATAGATCTTTATCCCCTAACTCTATTGGCAATTGGGATCAGATCAGAGATCAATTCTTAGAGCATGTTTCTCAAAGAAAGGAGATCATTCATCCTTGCTACAACAACTAATGACTATTAAAAGGGCTCCACAAGAAGCGGTTACTAAATTCAATATAAGGTTCCACAAAACATGGTAAAGGATTCCTATCACTACTCAGCCACCCATGGGAATGCTATTTTTTTCTATTTAAAAGCCTTCAAATCCAACATCACAGTCATGATCCAATACCTTGGGAGAAATACTCTGTCAGACACATATAGTTAAATGGAGACAAGAGCTAAGAACAACTTGATTGATGTAGGGAAGCTCCCACCTAGACCACCCATGCTAATGTTCCCAAAAATATTAGCAAAACCTATGGAAGTTTCCACTCCTAGCAAATATGTTGTGCCTCCACCATCCTAGCACACAAGAAAGCACCTCTAGTTCTTCTTTATTGGTAGCATAAATAAATGATATAAAAAAATTTCTTTGGAACTTCTTGAATGATATTATCAGTTAAAGCAACAACAAGCAAAGCCTCTGAGGCCCATTTTTCAAGGCTATCAAGGGGGAAGACCACCATTCTAACAAAATTAGTATTAGGGAGCTATGAGAGGGAATAAATAGTCACATACCATGAACCACATTGTTTCAGTTCCCACTTCGCTGCAAACCTCAATGTATAATCCCAACAGAGCTCTGGTTGCAAGACAAAACAATCTACCAGATGATATAAATTCTTGGTGTTTACCCTATAATGATGTGCACATCCCTCAAACTGACTGAGAGATAATATTCACAAAAAGGTAGCAGAATAGAGAAGTCAAGGTGTTTCACCAGACATGGGAGTGTATGCTTATCAATCTCCTAGGGTATAGAATGTTATGCTCAATGCCTAGATGCAAGGAATATCGCTAGAGAAAGAGACAAAGATTGTCCTAGATCACACACTCATTTCCTAGATGGAAGGAAAGGACACAATGTTTGAAAATGAGGTCCTGAAAATTAGAGCTCCACAAGTCCACTTAGATTATAACACCTGCTCTAAGTAGAGATTTATTAGAGAGTCTATTACCCAAGTATAGTAGCCCCAAGTACAGTATCCTGAAGTGCATGAAAAAAATCCATAAAGAAAATCCCTAGTGCTCTCGTAGTGATTTATCCCTTCCAAAAGTTGAAGGAGATATTCCCCTTCAAATAAAAGATACCACTACCTAGATCACTCAATATGGTTGAACAACTGAAGGAGGCTCCTGCCAACATGTCCTTATGGGACATTTTGGCTATTCCTAAACATATTTATTTATTAAAAGAAGCCTTAGGAAAGGATAGGCCAACTCCATGAGTAGATCCAACACCATCACATGATCAAGGAAAAGGGAAAAGGCTAGTTCAGGAGCCTCAAACTTTGGGAGCTACAACATTTATGAACACAAAAGAAAAGTTGGCTATTAATTAGGTATGTAAACCAAAACCCACCCCTTTATTCTTGATCCTCATTATAGGTGATAAACTGCTATATAATGTCATGATTGACTCTAGAGTACCATAGTCATGCTAAAGTTGGTTGCAGATCTAAAATTGGAGTGTGAATCCCTTGTTAGTGGGTCATGCAATTGGATAGGAAAAGGGTCTAGGCCATTGGCCTAATCAAGATCCTCCTATTGACCCTATATTCATGCCTCAACCATATGGTCACCCAAGAGGTGCTCATAGTTGATATTCCTCCCATATTTGGGGTGTGTTTATCTAGGGATTTTACTACCAAAATCGGAGGGTACCTATCCCTCAATTGGTCCCATATGATCTTAAGGACTAAACATGGTGCCAAGATGAAAATATTTTTGAAACCCTTGCACATTGATCGCATAGCAGAGGATGCAATGATGAATTTCAAGGCTGAACATATTTCTTTTTCAAAAAATGACATGTATTGTATGGAAATAATGGAGGACAAGGAAGCTACCAGGGATCAGAGTGTTAAAGAAGAAATCTTGTTGAATCAATTCATGGAAGTTGATCCTTTTGGGAATTTCCATGCTACTATTTTGGAGGCCTATGTAATCTATGATGAGGATCAAGTCATCCCATAGGTGACTAAAACCCATTAGGCTCAAAATGAAAGCCTAGACCATGAATAAGGTCTATGGAAGTTGCATTTTGATGGTGAAAGGTGAAAAGTTGGATCAGGAGTGGGAATTTGTCTAACATACCCTCTTGGAGTGAAAACTCTCTGAGCATTTATGTTAAAATTTGCATGTTCAAACAATGAGATTGAATATGAGGGCTTAGTCCATGACTTGAGTCTAGAAGAACACATGGGCATCAAAAAGTTATAGGTTTTCCAGAGACTAAAAATTGGTGATCAAGAAAGTCAGAGGACAATCACCCATGAAGAATTTTTGGATATAATCCTACCACCACAAATGATGGGGCTTGATCAAAGGATTTGAAGCGTTCAACATCCAAGTGGTTCTGAGGTATCAAATGGCTATGGTTGGCTCTTAGTTCGACCTGGTGATGGATATAATGGATTTTAAAAACACTCAATACGAGTGATATTGTGACCCTCCATCCCCAATAATGATTAAAACTAGTAGTTCTTTGAAAATGATGCTCATATAGCCTCATTTATCTAAAATTTTTGTGAACTTGAAGAAAAAATATAGCCCAAGGTTGAGGAGGCTTATGAAGAATAGGTCATTCAGCTCAGAACTAACAATCTCCCAAAAAAAATTCACTCTTGAGAAACTTTTTGATTCTAATGATGCCAAAAGGGATAAGTATTTTTTGCCAATAAAAATGACTACTCCAAAAAACTAAATGTGGGAAAGGATGTTCTGCAAAGGGATAAGGAAAGGATAAAATATTTTTATGTTGAATATGATAGGGTCATGTTGTGGACCTATGATGACTTAATATTTTATGACCCTAGTGTGATCCAACACACTATTGATCTGGTCGAAGGGGTGAAACCAATCCGAAAAAATAAGAGGTCTATCAATCCCAACGTGGAATTCCTCATGGCCCATGAGTTGGAAAGACTTATTAAATCTAAAATCATATATATGTGATCAAGCACTCCACTTGGGTGTCTAACTTAGTTCCTACCTAAAAAAGGGATGGTGACATTCAACTTTGTGTGGACTTTAGGGATTTGAACAGGGAATCTTTGAAGGATCGCTATCCTCTTCCCTTAATGGATAAAATTTTGCAAATTGTGGTAGTGTCAGAGATATTTTCTTTACTTGTTGGTTTCTTTAGATACAGTCAAAGTGAATGTCAAAGAAGACGACCAAAATAAAACAATGTTCACCACTAATTGGGGGATGTTTTCCTATTCCAAAATTCCATTCAAATTATCTAATGCAGGGGCCACTTTCCAATGTGCAATAGATGTTGTATTTAAGGATTTGATCAATTTGATCCTTATTTATATGGATGACCTAACAGTGTTTTAAAAATATAAAGGTGATCATTTTGATCACCAGGAGAAGATCTTCCAAAGATGCCAAGAGTTCAATATCTCTTTAAATCCAAAAAATACTGCTTTCAGAGTCCCACAAGGTAGGTTACTTGGCTACATGGTCTCCAAGGAGGGAATCTCCATTGACCTCAAGAGGGTAAAAGCTATTAAGGAGCTTCCCTTACTGATAAATGAGAAGAGAGTCCAATCCTTCGTAGGAAAGATCAATTTCATTAGTAGATTCATCTCTTACTTTGTTGGGCTAGTGAGGCCCATTACTCTTATGCTAAAGAAAGATCAAGTGCTTAAGTGGACTCCAAAGAGCAAAGACACTTTTTATAAGATCAAGGAGGCTATTTTCTTAGCTCTAGTGTTATTTAGTTGACCCAAATTTTTCAAAAAGATTCATTATGTATGTCTATGGTAGTGAGTACAACATTGTTATCATGCTTACATAGAAAGAATGATGAAGGGAAAGGAGAGAATCCTATCACTTTCCATTCAAGGACCTTGAAAGTGTACAATACCAAGTATAATTTTATCAAAAAGTTGTCATTGGTCATTATAAAAGGTCTCAAAAAGTTCAGGCACTTGGTGATAGCAAGCAGGATCATGGTATGTGGCTCCCTCTAGTGTAAGGGAATATATTATGAAGGGGAAGATTATAGACAAAAGGGTAAATTGAATCACCAAGATCCTCAAATATGATGTTGAGGTCTAGCCGAAAAGGTGATTAGGGGAAGAGGAATTTTCAAATATTTAGCTAGCGCACTTGAGAACCTAGCCAAGGAGGAGCTCGCAGATGAAGTTCTAGTGAATCAATTTGAGTCAAAGGAGTCTTGGGTAACTGAAAGAATAAATATCATACAAACTGGAAGAAATTTGACCAACATCCCTTCACACAAGAGGAGATTTTATAGGCTGTAGGGTGATGAGTCCAGTTTATGGTTCAATTTTGATAAAGTTTATTATCCATTTTTTTGTTGTTGTCATAGAATTTGATACTTGGATGTTGACCTTTTCATGATATTTCCTCAAAACCATAGATGTTGGGAATAAGCTTATTACTATAACTTTTGATTGACATTAACATGCTATGCGAACTATCTATGCTAATTTACATGTGGATTAATGAATGTTAGTTTGAGATAGTTATAGATATGCAATTGTTGTGTGTGCTAATGTTGTCATGCAGATATAAGTAGAGCCTAAAAAATTGAGGAAGATTTTTCCAGCTGGTCAGTTCGCCATAAAAGTAAAAAAGATGATCATTTGAAGGTCAATGGAGGGAAGACTCTCAATGGATGGAGATTACTAGTTTAAATTAAAAATTGTAACTGCCTTGTATATGGTCTTAATAGTTTGTTGAGTGAATATACGAGCTATTGTTATGCTAGATCTGCATTAAGGCAAACCGACTTGACCAAATTCCACACATGCATAACCTCCTTTCCACTTTCTATGCTTTCCCTAAAGTGGCTTCCTCCTAATCTGTTGGAGTTGACCGCCTTGATAAGTGGTTAGTTCGTAGTTTTTCCTTCTATAAATAAGACTCAGACGCTCCTTCTCAGAAGGTTGATTAATCTAATGTTGTACTCACATTTTTAATTTTTTAGTAATACAGTTATGTTGCTCAATTGTACTCATGCTTTCTAATGAATAAATATGAAGTTATAAGTTTGTGCATCTGATTTTACATTTTCTTAAGGGATACTCATCCAAGGGGGCCTACTTGGTGAGCATTTCATCCTTTAGCTTAGTTATTACTTTTCTCTTTAGCAAATAGTTACGAATCTGAAAAATGTTTGTTCTTGCAGCCACTAGAATTCCATTATGTGACTATTCCTATAGCCAAAGCGGATAGAGTAGTTTCATAACTATTTGCTCATATTTTCATTTATATTATGCATTTCAGCTTAGTATAGTTGTTGGTTGATGTTCAATACTTATGTTATTTCTTTCTAAGCAATTTACTTTCAACATTATGTCTTTCTTAGTTGTAGAATGAATATGGCTACTTTGGATTCTTAGTGCATATACCGTGCTAACCCATTTCAAGTCTACACCCTTAGGTTGACAAGTTAAATGCACCTTCATAATGATTAAGATGGCTATTCATATTAGAGGTCCAATCTCTGAATCACAACTTTAAGGGCTTACTTGTTAAATCATTGTAGGAGGCCAACATTTTTGGCATCATTGTTGGGGATGGTGTCAAACTAGGAAGTTCTTTGGGAGTCATTGATAGTTTCTTTCCCGTTGTAGTATTTTTGGAAGTTGCTCTTAGTATACCCCTCATTTAGGAAAATAATGACCCCCTATTCTTTCACCAATTCTTTGTGTGATTCAGATGATACTGAGTTGATACCGCATGCATAGAGGAAGGAGAAGAGATGCTTATGGGAGATTCCTTACTAATAATCTTGATCCATTTCAGCTAGAAGAGCTTCCAAATCTGCCAAGAGAAGAAGAAGAAGAGCCACAACCTGTTATTGATGCATTCCCCAATTTGAGCAATTCTGAAACCTTCCCTGAAGATCAAAATCTTCTTGAGAACCCATTTGATTTGGAATTTCATCAGGCATACATGGGTGATTCAAATAGAAACAGGCCCAACCAACCAGCTTTTCCTTTACCCATTGCTCATCAAAATGAAGTTGACAATCTCAAAAATATCCATGCTTCAGTCCTTCCTAAGTTTTATGGACTTGTCACAAAAGACCTTGATACCTTCTTATTCAAGTTTTAGATCCTCTATAGAAGCTATGAATATACCACTGATGCTCACAGGCTTAAGCTATTTCCTACCATCTTGAAAGAGGCTACATTGAGATAGTTTATGATCTTAGGCAGAAATACTATGGAGACTTGGGATGACATGAAGACAAAGTTCCTTGAGAAGTACAAGGAATATTGTAGGGGAAATTACATGAGAGGAGATGATATCTTTAGGATGCAGTGGAAGGAAGATGTGAGCCTGGAGGATTACATTACAAGGTTTCTATTTTGTCTGCAGAAATCTCCACACCATACACTCAATGAAGAATCACAAAAACTTCTCTTTCTAAGAGGAATTAATGAAAACTACACTGATGCTTTGGACTTGATGGGAGGAGGAGATATCATCCAAGTCCCTTGGGAATATATCAATAAGATATGTCAGAACTACTCTAAGGAAACTTCAAAGAAAGGGAGAGCTTACCAATCCTCTATGGGTAAATCATCTACTAGTGGAGTTTCAAGGATGGAAATTAGTCACTTGTTGGAAAGCTTCAAGAAATACATCATCAACAATCTGGCTACTTAGCTAGATACACTTCAAGCAAAGAAGAAACAAGAGGAGGCAAAGGAAATGTTGGCAGAATATTGCCCTCATTGTAGAAAAAAGGACTATAGATGCAAAATGGTAGCTAATATTGATAGTAAGTAGATTCCACTTATGTTCAAGCCAATCCAAGGTGATGATGACCAGGTCTACTACATTGCACAAAGAATACTATGGGCTCCAAGACAAGGTATGCCACCAGATCCATTATGCTTTGTTGGGCCTTATTTTAATTCTTATGCATCAGGAAACCAATGGAAGTCCCCATATCCATCCAACTATGGAGGATATCCACCACAACCATGGAATAAACCTCCAAATACCTAGCCCAATCACCAAAACTCTTCACCCCAATGAGTTGGCAATAGTTTCAAGGAAATCGGTAGCCACCTCCAAGAAACTAGCAACAAACTTCTCAATGGAGGGGAGGACAACAATGGCCTAACCAGATAGCTAGTTACATGCAACCACCTTCTCAACCCCAACAACCTGCTATAATTCCTTCTCCTGCTAGCTCAACTTTAAACACACCTAGACCTACTCAGCTACCAGCTCAACCCACACCTAAACCAAATAAAAAACCACAACAGTAGTTAGTCTATTTTGTTGATTCAAATCAATTCTCTGCATATGTTGTGAGTGTAAGTGACATCCACTTGTGCTCAAGAACTACTTTTCTAGCTCCTTCCACACCCATTATCACTGAGCTTCTTATGGAAGAAGAGGAGCATATAAATGTCCCCATTTAGCCAAGTGCAACTAAAAATATTGAACCAGTCTCAGTCCAACAAAATGAACAAGAACCACCATTTCCTCAAAGGTTGGAAATTACTAAACAAAAGGAAGAGGAGGAAACAACATTTGAAATTCTAGATCAGTTGAAGCATATATGTGTCAAGATACCTTTATTTTAGACCATAAAAGATGTTCCAATATATGGAAAAACAATTAAGGAAGCATGCCTCAAGAAGTCAGATAGAAAGAAGAAATACCCCACTACGGTTCATGTGGTGGGACAGCTGGCTGACATCATGCTTGGAAAAGTGATTGTTCCCAAATACAATGACCCACATAGTCCTATGGTAGGATTTGTTATAAATGGAATCCAAATAAAGAATGCTCTGATTGATTTGGGAGCAACAATAAATGTAATGACCAAGGATATCCTGCAACAACTAAATGTTGCAAGCATGAGACCCACTCCCACTATCTTGTAGCTTGCTGATAGTTCCACTATTAAACTTGATGGTATAGTAGAGGATCTTGTGCTAACTCTAGACTCTTGGGAGTACCCAACATATTTCATGATTCTTTCTCCTAAAGCTACACTAGGTGGGTATCCCATTATTCTAGGAAGGCCATGGTTAGCAACAACAAATTCCTATATTGTATGTCAGACATGAGACACGACCATTTTTTATGGAAAGAACACCAAAAATCTTGTTCTCTACCCCCTGCTCAACCATCCCATGATATGGATAACCCCATATGGTCACATGTTGGTGAAGAGGCCGAAGAAGTCAATTTTGTGGCACAACTTATGATGTTAGGTAGAAATTCTTTCATGAAGCTTCAAGAAGAAGATGAAGTATTGTCTAACATACTTCAGAACCATTGTGAGGTGCAAGAAGACTTATCCTCTCATGCATTTGGTTCTCTTGATCCAGTAAAGAAACTTTTTCCTGCTCTTCCTGCATCAAAACTTCTTGCAGCAACATGTATGTCTCATACATTGCTGCCACATGAGCTCAAGGTACCAAGCATTAGTGAACTAGCTATGATAGAGTTAACTACACAAGTGCAAGTGTCAGAAGGAAAATATCTAAATATTATCAACAAGCTAAGTGAAGAACATCAATTGTCATTGACAAACTTACTAAGGACCCACCAACATGCATTTTCATGGGAATATCATGATATGAAGGGATTGGATCCTAAGCTCTGCACTCATAGGATATACATTAGAGATGATTATACACTAGTGAGGTGGCCACAAAGAAGAAATAACCCTGTATTGAGGGAAATTGTAAAAGGGGAACTATAGAAATTGCTAGATGCAGGATTTATCTAGCCCATTTCAGATAGCCAGTGGGTGTCTCCATTGGTGATTGTGCCCAAAAAGGAAGGGAGGTGGTGAGTTTGTGTTGATACAGGGAACTCAATGCTGCCACCAAAAAGGACCATTTTCCCCTTCCTTTCATAGATCAAGTATTAGATTCTCTTGCAAGCAAGCAATATTTCTCTTTTCTAGATGGATTCAATAGCTATAACCAGATCCAAATTGAACCTGAGGACCAAGAGAAGACCACCTTTACCTTTCCATGGGAGACTTATGCCTACTTAGTACTTCCATTTGGCTTATGCAATGCACTTGCAACTTTTCAGAGGGTGGTCATTAGCATATTTTTAGATATCTCTCATGATTGCATGGGAATTTATATGGATGATTTTAATACCTATGTTGCTAATTTCAATGAAGCATTGGAAAATATCAAAAGAGTCTTGCAGATATGTGAAGACCATAATCTATCTTTAAATAATGAAAAGTGCTTCATGATGATGCAGGAAGGTGTAGTCCTTGGCCACTACATTGCTCACAAAGGAATTCAAGTAGATCCTACTAAGATTGAGGTGATCATTAATCTGCCTATACCTGCAAAACAAAAAAGATGTTAGGAGTTTCTTTGGACATGCAAGCTACTATAGGCATTTCATCAAGGATTTCAACAAAATAGCAGCACCATTGTACAATCTTCTCACTAAAGATGCTGAGTTTCAATGGATAAAGGATTGTGACAAGGCATTCTCTGATCTCAAAGCAGCTTTAACTCATGATCCTCTAATCGAAGGTCTCAATTTGGAGCTTCCTTCCACATCCATATAGATGCATTAGACTATGCTATAGGAGCAATCTTAGGATAGAAAGAAGGAGCTCTTGAAAATGCTATTTATTTTGTAAGAAAAAACTTGCAAGGAGCTAAATTTAATTATACAGTGATAGAAAAGGAAATGCTGCCAGTAATTTATGTCCTTAACAAATTCAGGGACTACATAATAGGCTATCAAATCTTTGTGCACACAGACCATGCATCCATTAGGTACCTCATGAATAAGCCCTTGATCTCAAGGAGGTTTGTAAGATGGTCATTGTTGATGCGGGAGTTTGACATAAGCATTGTTGATAAACCAGGGAAGACCAATGTTGTAGAATTTCTTTCATGACTGACTACATCAGAGGACAATTAGGTCATTGATGACTCCTTTCCTGATGAGCATTTATTTTCCATCAGTGTGGATACACCCTGGTATGTTGACATAGCTAATTATCTGGTCACATGGAGAGTTCCTCCTCATTTCTCTCCAAAAGAGAGAAGGGTGCTCATTGAAAAGTCTTTTTCTTTCTCATGGATTGTAGGATGCTTGTTCTACATTGGACTAGACCATGTCATGAGGAGATGTGTAAGGGAAGATGAGACATATGATATATTGCATACATGTGACAATGAACCCTTTGGAGGGCATTTTGCAGCCAAGAGGACAGCAATGAAGATTCTGAACATGGTATATTACTAGCCCACACTCCACAAGGATGCAAGGAAATATACAAGGAAGTGTGTTAGATTCCAAAGGATGGGCCAACCAACCAAATCTAATGAGATGCCCCTTTACCCACAAGTAGTAATCACTCAATTTGATAAATGGGGATTGTATTTTCTAGGAGCAATTTACCCTTCATCAAACAGTAAATCCTATATCTTGGTATGCATTGATTATGTAACAAAGTGGGTTGAAGTCAAAGCAATGAAGCATGCAAGAGATAATAAGGTTGTAGAATTTCTTATGAAGAAATTTTCACACGGTGTGGGGTTCCATAAGAGATAGTGACCGATCAAGGGGCTCAATTCACCTCAACCCTTGTTACAACACTGGTTAATGAATACAACATCAGGCATAGGAGGTCTTCTCCTTATCACGCTCAGGCTAATGGTCAAGTTGAGGTGACCAAAAATGAAATTTAAGCAATTCTGACCAAAACAATGGCTATCCATAGGAAGGATTGGGAAAATAGGCTGTCGAAAGTTGTTTGGGCCTATCGGACTACCTAGAAAACAACCAAAGGCTTCACTCATTTTGAATTACTATATGAGAAAATAGTTATGATGCCCATTGAATTTGAGCACAAGACTTAGGGATGGATGTCTCTGAGGCATAAAAGGAAAAAATCATGTAGCTGAATAATTTGGATGAGATGAGGATGACATCCTTGCATCACATAGATGTAGTGTAGAATTAGACAATCAAATGGCATGATAAATTCATAAAGGACAAGAAATTCTAGCTAGGAGACTGGGCACTCCTTCATTACTCTAGATATCAGGATAATGTTAGTAAGCTGCAGACAAGGTAGCTGGGGCTATATGAGATTGCTGAAGTCTTCTCCAATGGTTTTGTTCAGCTCACTACCATTGACCCTGCTAGATTTAAGTTTCTTGACAATGGTCATTGCCTTAGGTTGTATCACAAGACAACTTCCAAGGAGGAATTGCTACAAAAATTCACTCAACATGCAACACCTGAACTTCCTGCTGCCGAAGGAAGTGAACCTAGTGTCCCTCCTTTTGGCTAACTAAGGTATGTAACTTGTCATAATAAAGACTTCCACTCCTATGGGAGTCCACTTCTTCATTAATCCACCCATTCGCCCATCCATCTCCACCTTTCTCTCACTTCCGTCACGCCGCCATAACTTCACTCCATTCCACTTCACTCCATCTCCACTTTCATTAATTTCTCAACTAACTTCTTAAAAGGTGACTAGTACTTCCTCAATATTCTTTGCAATAGATATTCCATAAATTCACGCACATGCGCATCAATTTGTTACATCTTAATTGTCTTTTAGTACATTCATTTAATTATTGTACATTAATATAGACATTCTCCATAGCATGTAATTATTTTGGGTATGTGCAGGATCATCATGGAAAAAATAGGCCCTTAAGTGGCAAACAATTCAGAAAAATCAGAGTTAGGCAACTTGACGTAAAGTTTTGAATAAGTTATCTATATTATTTCAAAAATATGTAAGAATAGAATCTGTAGCAAATTGAATGTAGTTTCTAAACTACTAGGTTTATTTAAAAAAGAAAAAAATCTATTTGGTGAAAATTTGAAATTTCAATGCAGTAGTACTTAAATTTTAGGGAAAAAGTAAGAAGTAGGTGTCTGGACCACCCTAACCACAATAAAATGATAATATTTTTATAATATTTTAGATATAAGTAGAGGACTCATGTCCGCGTGACATATTTTTGTAATTTTTTTCCTAGGAAAATAATTAATTATTATTTTTATTACAACTTAAAAAAAAGCTGTATGTTTGACCACTTTAACTTGGTCAAAACTTCATGAAATTCATTTTTTTTTTAATCCTATAGTATGTGAAGCATAGAATGTGATGTATGTTTCAGATTCAAAAAATGTGATACCGTTTGAAAGCTATGGATGTTTTTCAATTAGCCTATCAATTAGGACTTTAGTCATAATTCAAATAGAAAATGAATAATAATTATTTATAAAATTCAAAGTAAAGCATAATTTATATTTGTGGAAAGCTAAGAATCTACTTTCAAAACCCTTTTCATTTCATGAATTTTGGGTAAAAAAAATTCACCAGCCACTTACCCATCATATCGCCACTTTTTGGCCCATCATGATCCTGCACATACCCTTCCCTGCCCCTGTTCAATCGTCATTACTACCTCACATGTGAGGACACATGCTCAAATTTAGGTTGGGGGGGAAGTGTGAATACCATGTCCACATGTCAGTTCATGTTGGTCCATGTCAACAAATTTAAATTGAGCTAATCTAAATCCCTAGTGAGGTGATGGCTTGCATGTGTGAGATGACACCATGCCACTGCCATTTTTTTCAATTGTATTCTTCATTTATTAGTATTTACTACCTTTATTGCTTATGTCATAATCCTAAGTTTCCAAAAACGTAAAATTCATATGGCATTGGTGTTGGGAACTCAGTAGTGTTGCAGGAAGGTAAAATTTTGGCTTTCAGACAAAGATTGTAGGAAGGGAAACTTTTTAGAGTTCTTGTTTAATTTCAAACAAATAAGAAATGGGAGGTGGGTTAATTCAAAATGAACCCATGGTTCATGATGTAGTACTATAGGATGCACCTTCCCAAGATGAGTTTAGAAATTGCAGGTGGTTAGATTATTTCTTGAAGCTAAATGGTTATAATGAAGTTGTTGTGTTGGAATTTGCACATACATTGTCTGAAGGAAAGACCATGGTAAAAGGGTTGGAGGTAATAGCTACTGAAGAGAGGATTGTAGAAGTTATAGGGTTTCTTGTCGATGGTGAAAATTACCCTACTACCAGAGATGCAAGGTCAACTAGGGCTGAATTTACAGAACTCGGTGACCCTCCATTGGATGTGGAAAAGCATGGTGTGAAGAGAACCTCTCTACCTAAGTCATGGAAGCAAGTAGTTGTCCACATTGTGAAGTACATCACTTGTGAAGGTCGCCAGTTGAACCTACATTCTATGCACTTGATACTACTAAATCATATGAGGCATGTGAGAACAATGAACATGCTAAAGGTGTTATATCATATCCTTTCAATCATAGTGGCTGAAACCTAAAAAGGTAGGGATAATTATGTTTCCCACCATTATCTGATCAAATTATTAGTAGAGAAGTCTCTACATGATGTATCTGATATGACTTGGGAAGAATTCTTAAATGTTGATCAATTTAGACTAGAATATTTGTGACCTAGGGTTTTTTCTCAACCTTGTAGGGCTAGTAGGAGGGTGAGTTTTGTTGAAGCCACTCCTGGAGCCTCAACTTCTAGTGCAAGCCCTAGTGTAAACCCTTGTGTATCTAAGAAAACTATAGAGATTAGTTCTTCTCAGACAGAATATTCAAACAAAGCTACTCCTTCAGACTCTAATGATGATGTCCCTTTTCAAACCTTAATTCAAACTAGGGCACAAAGAGAGAGGAAAAAATAAGGAAGGGGAAAGCTAAAAAGAAAATAGCAGAATAAGAAGCACCAAGCTCTAAGAAATAGAAGGCTGACATTGTTCATCCTGCAGTCGAAGAAAAATAAGAAAGCCCTCCTAGAAAATAAAGACTAGATGGACAAGCCATTGGTATGTCTCCATAGGGAATCCCTAAGCATAGAGAAACATCACAGAGGGACACATAGGCTCCAATGGGGCAAGTGAACATTGAGGGAAAGGACATTTTTGAGGAGCAAGAAAATATAAGGTTGGCAAAACTTGCTACCATCATAGAACAGGTTGAGAGTCAAAAGTATGAGGAGAATCAAGAGCTCCTAGAGTAAGAGCAAGAGTTTCTGCAGCAAGAACAAGCACCCTTACAGCTAGAATTGGGTGAACAATCAAAATCCTTGTTGCTTGGGCCACATGAGGAGCAAGAATTGGTGCCAGGAAAAACTTTAGTAGGAATACATAGACCTTCTAATTTTTCATGGAACATGGTAGCTATGAACCTATGGAATGAGATACAAAGGAGGGAAGAACAATGGAAAAAGTAGAAATGTAGGCTAAACGAGGAGATTAAAAAGAAATATGAAGAGATTGAAGATAAGAATACAAAAATTGCTTCCTTAAAGGAAAAGGTGGGCAATGTAGTAGCCTTGGTGCTTACGATGTTAAAATGCAGGACTCCTCCAAGGGTCTATGCTTTGTATTTGAAGGAGAGGAATCTTTCTTTTAAACTATCAAGGATCATCTCAGGTTTGAATTCTTCCATTAAGATTCCTCTTGAATTTTTTCAGGATTATTAGATTGCTCCTCTTGAAATGAAAATTTTGTTTTGTGAATTCTATTTGCATAATTATGCTACATCCCAAGATCATGATTGAAATACATTGTTGTATGTTGGGGATGTCCAATTAAGGGCATTCATGTATTGGATATAGAATTAAATTAGTTGGTGACAATAGTTCAAGACTTATAGGAAAATAGAATCCAACACTCTTTTACCCATTAGGGCTGAATCTAGAAATCTTGGAGAGATTTAAGGGAATGGCACAAATCTCTTTACCGACCAAGTTATAGCAGTAGGATCCTACCTGTGAGAGAAGTAGTTTACAAAGAATATGAGAAAGTAGAAGAGATCACAGGGAAATTTGTAATGGGATATCTATCACAGAGGTGGGATAGTTTGACTAATGAGTTAAAACAAGCTAAGCCTCACTCTCTGTAGAACTATGTTGCAGCATGTAAAAGATTTGATAGATATGTATAGATTGGAAGGACAAAGGTACAATTTTGGCTTCCATTAAATTTTCATCCACCTATCCTATTATGGCCTGTGCCAAATTTCAGGTATTATTAGTATGATATAGCTACAAAGAGACAAAGATGGAACAAGTTGGACAAAAGGCAAGGGTTCTATTGGGAACCTAATTCACACACTACAAGAACTGATGTAGGGTAGCTGAAGTTGCAAATTTTAGGGTATTGACTAAGTAAAGGAACAACCCTTCGTCTATTGGAGAACCATCAAAGCCTTAAGTTGGGGGGAGTGATGAGTCCAATTTATGACTCAATTTTGAAAGTTTATTATCCATTTGTTGTTTTTGTCATAGACTTTGATACTTGGATGTTGACCTTTTCATGATATTTCCTTAAAACCATATACATTGGGCATAAGCTTATTTTTGTAACTTTTAAATGACATTAACATGCTATGCAAACTATCTATGCTAATTTGCATGTAGATTAATGAATGTTACTTTGAGATAGTTATAGATATGAAATTGTTGTACATGCTAATGTTGTCATGCAGATATAATTAGAGCCTAAAAAATTGAGGAAGATTCTATGAGCTGGTCGGTTTGACATAAAATTCAAAAAGGTGATCATTCAAAGGTCAATGGAGGGAAGACTCTCAATGGAGGGAGATTCCTATTTTAAATAAAAAATTGTAACGTCCTTGTAAATGGTCTTAATAGTTTGTTGAGCCAATACAAGAGCTATTGTTATGCTAGATCTGCATTAAGGAAAACTGGCTTGACCAAATTCCACGCATGCATAACCTCCCTTCCACTTTCTATGCTTTCCCTAAAGTGGTGTCCTCCTAATCTGTTGGAGTTGATTTCCTTGCTAGGTAGTTAGTATTTTTTCCTTCTATAAATAAGACTCGGATGCTCCTTCTTAGAAGGTTGATTGATCTGATGTTGTACTCACATTCTTAGTTTTTCAGTAATATAGTTATGCTGCTCGATTGTACTCATGCTTTCCAATCAATAAAGATAAAGCTATAAGTTTTTGCATCTGAGTTTACATTTGTCTTAAGGGATACTCATCCAAGGGGGACCACTTGGTGAGAATTACATCCTTTAGCTTAGTTATTACTTTTCTGTTCAACAAATAGTTATGAATCTGGCAGCTATTTGTTCTTTTAGCCACTAGAATTCCATTATGTGACTGTTCCTGTAGCCAAATCAGACAAAGTAGTTTCCTGTCTATTTGCTCATATTTTCATTTCTATTATGCATTTTAGCTTAGTATACTTTCTAGCTGATGTTTAGTACTTATGTTTTTGAAAGAGGAAAAAATGGGCTTTACAGGGACCCGAAACCACAAAGTTTAAACAAAAGATAAGAATGTCAAAGACCCCATTAACAGAGGGGATGTAAAGAAACCAACAAAATGACAAAACCATAACCACCAAAAAAGCCAGCAAGGGCCACAGAAAAGACCCAAAAAGACCTGACAAAATGCTAGCAGCGACTAAACTTGGGACTTTAATGTTTTTGCAGTCTCGGCTTCCATGTCGTTCATTTCCTGAACCCCCTCTCTAAGATCTAGACCATCTGGGTAGTAGGAGGCGCTTTCCTCCTAAGGTTTGCACGAGTCCTTTTCAATATACCTTGGTCCTCATTCTTTCTTTTATCCTTGTCCTCTTCTAGATCAACAACCATCGAGCCTTGTTGCGACTTTTCCAACTTTTCAGACATTGCATTGATGATGATGGCATTGTGCCTAGCCATTTTATGGTTTTGTTCCACAACATTTTTATGTTATTTTTTTTTTTAACAATTTCAGCTTCCAGAGTCTTATACCTGTCCCCAATGTCATCTTCTCTTGTTCTAGTATAGTTATTTTTCTGTTTTCCTTCTTCATTGCCAAGAGTAGACAACTTCAATTCCAGTTCCTCCAACTAGCTATTTAGAACCCTATTTCTTAGTTCCAGTATAGTACTTATGTTATTTCTTTCTAAGTAATTTACTTTCAACATTATGTCTTTCTTAGCTGTAGAATGAATATGACTACTTTGGATTCCTAGTGCACATACTATGTTGACCCATTTCAAGTCTACATCCCTGGGTTGACAAGTTAAATGCACTTTCATAATGATTAAGATGGCTATTCAAATTAGATATCAAATCTCTGAATCATAGCTTTAAGGGCTTAGTTGTTAAATCATTGTAGGAGGCCAACACAGGGCATCAGGTATACCATAGTTGAAGGAGTGCTCTTTAAAAGGAATTTTAATGACATTCTCCTCTACTACATGGACAAGGAGTAAGAAAATCGGATCTTAAATCAGTTCCACAATAGTCATGTAGGTGGTCATTTCTTAGTGAAGACTATTTCCCCAAATATAATGTGTGTGGAGTATTACTGGCCTACCTTGTTTGTAGAATTCCATGGCTTGGTAATAATATGTTAGCAATACCAATTCTTTATTGTACATGCAAGAATTTTTCCATGCCTTTAAATTTAATTGTGATTGATGAACCATTTTCTTAATGGGGTTTTGATTTCATTGGAATGATCAACCCTATTTCTAGTTTGGGGCATACATAGATTTTAACTACTACAAATTATTTCACCAAATGGATAGAGGTGACACCCCTAAAGAATAACACTGCTCAAGTGAGATCGTCAATTTCTTTAAAGAGATAGTGGTAAGATTTGGCGCCCAAAAACCTTGATCTCTAATAATTCACAGGACATTGTAGGGGTCGATATGTGTAAATTCACATTGAATAATGGATTAAACCTGAAGACTTAATGAGATTACTACCCATAGGTAAATGGACTCACAAAGTTCACAAGAAAAAACTAATCCAGTTGATCAAGCAAATAGGTTTTGACCATCAAAACAATTGGAATAGGCACTTGTGAGCAACCTTATGGTTTAACTATGTCACTCCAATGAAAGTTTGAAAAGCCTCACCCTATGAACTTCTATACGAGAAAGAGGTAGTTTTGTTTATCTCTATGGAAATTCTAGCACCATAGCTGCTAAAGTCCCTAGAGGTTGAAGAGAATGGAAACATGGAGGGAAGACTCACAGAGTTGTTAAATGTCCAAGAGGCCCAAGAAAAGGAATATGATGCCATGACCAACCACCACTAGGTGGTGAAGAGGTGGTTTGATAAAAATGCATCTAAACTTGGTTTCAAAGAGGGTGATTTAATTTTAAAATATGACGACCGAGCTAGCAAACTAGGTCAACATGCCAAGTTTTATACATTATGGAAAGGCCCTTTCTATATTATGAATTGTAAGGAGAGAAATTTATTTGAATTATCTAAGATATGGTAGGAAATTCTCTTGGGATTTTGGTGAATGTTATCCATTTGAAGCCTTTTAATTAATCCCTTGTCTCTTGTGAGACTTGCTTTCTTGTAAATTATGTAAATACTATAAATTATGTAAAAAATGTAAAATGTGAAATTTTTCCTTGAACTACACCTTAATGTAAAAAGAAGAAACTATATTCATTCATATATAAAAATAATTTACAATATAGTATGAGACACTTAGGCCTATATTTCCAAAGAAAAAAGGGAGCTTTAAGATCTATGGGAAAAAACCAAGAGATAGAGAGGAGAATTGTTTTAGAAAGTACACTTTGGAAAAGTCTCAAAAGATTAGAAAGGTAGTTCTAAGAGGTTTGATAGTGAAGAATCTAAAGGGGGTGTAAAACCAAAGAAGCATAGAACTCTAGAAATTGAGTTACTACTAAACCAAAAGAAACTAGCAACCACAAAAACTCAAAAGAAATGCTAGTAAAAGATTTTACCAAAAAGGGGGGAAGAGAGCATCTTTGAAGAATTTGACACTGAATTATGCTCTATTAGAGTTCTTGGGACAATGAGGATACAAAAAGTCTCATAAATTCATGTACCACTCAATGTTGTAAATAGGCTCTATTTTCATAACTTTCATCAGGAAGGAGCAATTAGGGGCCAACTTTTCGCAGTGTCACTCCTTCATAGTTGTCTAGAAGCCAAAAAGAAATGGAAGCCATGACACTCACACTATCTCACCACTATCAAAAAGGTTTCTCATGTCCATCATTGTAGGAATCCCCACCCTTGGGACTACCACATGCACAACCTCCTCAAGCTCCTTGAGATAGTCTTTACTAAAAAGAGCTTTGGTAAGATCTATAATGCAAGGCTTTGACTTGTTTAGGTCAAGAAGAGATTCCACAAACCTATATGTGATATCAGTATTTACCCTATACTGATTAGCATCAAATAAAAATCATCCCCAAGGACTCATTTGATAGTAGTAAGCATTAGGCTATTTTTTTCCTCATTCAACCATTTCAATCTATCATTTGTTATGTCTCCTACAAAAGGTAACTAAGGATTATTGCTAAGCAATCTAATGGGGGTGCCCATGACTCCTACTTACAGAATAATAAAAATTTCCTAAAATATAGAATGGTTTGTGCATTAAGGATGAGATCAATTTATAGAAAAGGTAGGCCAAAAATACAAGTAAACCCAATTACTTGCTTAATATGTGAAATGAAAAAAATATCAAGTGGGCAGTCTAGAGAATGGAGGATTGTACGGGGATAATTTCAAAGGTCCTGAGTTATTAAATCCAAGTGGTGGAATGTTCATAAGATTTTAAATATTTTCCAAGTGTCATGCCACCTTTGTGTGTCCTTCTTCACACCATTAGGAGAAATGACCCTTGTTTCAGTCACCTCTGACCCATTTTTAATGAAAAACATCTTGTCAAGGATGAATTTCCTAATCTTGAGGTTTAATTTCCTACAAGGCTGGTGAAATGAATCTTACCTCCTCTCCTTTCTATTAAAGGTTGGCATTTCCTGAAAGGTAGGAACTTAATTAAATTGAGTGGTCTTGCAGGTGGTATTTCAAATGTAAATTATACTATTCATTTGCATATATTCTAAGTGCAATTTGAAGTATTCTAAGCAAAGAGTAAGTAGAAAGAAAGTCACAGTGAATTTTTCTAAGTTTGAATTACAAACAAGGGTTAGAAATTTCAAGTGCAGAAGTAGTAGATTTGAGCAGGTTATCAACAATACCAAAGTAAAATTTGGATAAATAGTAGTAGAGGGAGTTCTTCTAGTACCAACACTGAAGCATCATCATCCTCATCTCACTATGTTGATGTCTTCGGTAAAAAATATTACTCTGGTACAACCATGCCACAAAAGCTAGCATTCATAAACACCAAGTCCTTGAAATGGACTTGGCATATCGATTGAGAAAAATTCAAGGATTTTTCTAATAACATCCACAACCCATAGTTGCATACGAACCCAAAAATCCTCCATGAAGGCACTTTCCCAAGAAAGGAGAAGAAGATAAAGGAAGGAAAGCCTATTTTTTTTAGAGTTTTTCTCTGGAATTGTGGCCTCCCACAATACATGGTACGATTGATTCATCCATGCACTGAGTTGGTGGATGCTTGTGTGTCAAGCTTCGATGCATACACTGGGGTTATTAAGGGAAGTGGGTTGAGAGTGATTGTTAATGTATATGCCATTAGGGATATGTTGTGTATCATGTGTGACCCAACAATAGATATATTTTCAAGAAGCAAAATGGAGAGCTATTGGGAAAATTGGAGGGATTGGTTGAACTTCTGCAATCATGAGATAAAGGGTGGGAAATTGACCGAGTTACGTGAGTTCCTCTTAGCCTTTAAAGAGTTTAATTATGACCTACATATCTTCTCAATTATCTCCTTCATTTGTTGCATGGATCAAGATGATAGAGTATAAAAGTCTCAAATGGGCTTAGCTTTCAAGCTCAAGATACATAAGGAGCCTTTCCAACATGATTTTGAAGAACTCATCACAAGAATAATGCTCGACCAGATAAAAAAATACATAAATACTTATGAATTTTGGTATTCTTCTTTCCTTGCCTACATGGTTTTGCATTAAAATTATTGATATTTAGAGAGATATATGAAATTGGATATTGTCTATGCATCAGGTTTAAGGAATCTAGTTTCTATACAGACCCATATACTTTCATCCACATGATATTATTATGCTTTTGTAGTGTAGAAAATTGTACGCTTTTAGAGATGGTATAATTTCACACTTAATTTGGACCTATTTTAGCACCCTTGCATTAAATAGCATTTTAAATCATTATTAATAATCCCCTAAGATCCTTTATTTTGGATCGCAAGGTTTATTTCAACTAAAATCCCAACAAAATCAACAAAAGAATTAAATATTCTAACAACCCATCATTCTTCCACCCTGAAAAAATAGGGTGAGACTCATACTCCACCTTGGGCTTATGAGTCCCCCTAGGTGGGACCCATATGCCACAAGTGGTGTATGAGTCATGTGTGGCCCATTTTTAGGGTTTGAGTAAGAAATTCAAGGTTTTAATTCAAATTTTTTTGTTGATGTTGGCTTTTGAGATCTAAATAATGGTAAATTAGGTGTAGTGCCTATATAAAAAATCTTATAAGTCAGTATTTTCAATCTAAAAGAGCAATTTCAAGATCTAAGAATTCACAAGTACTCAAACATTCTTTCACAAGAGCATTCAAGAGAAAGTAGCAAGAAAAGTTGAAGTATTGGAGCAACATTATAGCATTTTTTTAGGCCTTCAAGCTCACTTTCATTCAAGATCTAGCATTTTCAAGGATTGATTATGGTTACCTATGGTGAATCATGAAGGATTCTAGGTTGGGGAGATGAAACTAGCCATCAATCCATGCCTAATGACTTGTTTCCTAAGTGATTCAATCCTTCATTATCACTTTACTTTCAGCCTAAGGAAGGTACATGCATCATTATGGCTTATTAAGGTGATTAGATATCTCCCTAAGTGAGTAATTCATCTTCATGTTTTCATTCATGCATCTCATTCTAGCACAATAGATTAGAGTTGAATTGTATTTTAGATTTCCTAATTTTAGATACAATAAGGTTAGGGTGTATATTCAAATTTACATTCAAGATCCATTTTTTCCATCAAGGTTTAATTACCAAACTAGGGGTTTGAGTGAGGTAAACCCTCCATAAGCAACTCAACACTATATTGTGTTTTGCAAGTCTTTATACTAGTTTAGATCCAAAATTCAGTCTAGGAAGGAAGAGAAGAGTTTGGAGAGCAGATATGGACTTTAATTTTTTGAAGTAGAAGAATGAGACTAATAGGCCAGAAGTGGCATATGAGTCCCTCTACAAGAAAATTTCCATATTTTTGAAGATTCTGAGTCTACACTGCTAGATTCCTATTCTAGTCTAGAAACCCTAGATTGGGACTGATACACCAAAAGTGGCATATGAGTCCCAGTGTGCCCTAAATATAGATTTTCCAACATTTCAGATCTTGATTCGTGCCTCTATAGATTTCCAGGTGCACAATTCTAGTTTCTCAGCTTTATGTTTTGATTTATAGTCATTTCTAGGTCACTTATTTTAGTCTTGCATATCATTAAGTTTTATAATTAGGTCTTGCATATTTCTTGTCTTTCCAAGCCCTAACTTGGTGGTGAACCCCTCTTTTAATCATTAATTAGACCCTAGGACACCCTATTGCAAGATCTCTTTCCCCTACTTCATCCTTGGATTAAGATCTCTAGGCTTTCCTTGAATGAGAAGTGTAGAAGATTGTTGTTCTATGTCCTAAACCATAAGCAAAGATAATTTTCCACCTTTTAGCTTTTAAAGATTGTTTCTTGACCCTAGCTTTTTGATATTTTTACCAAATGGAAAAACCTACCAGGTTCACAAGTGACCATATTACATGGATAATGAAGAGCAAACCCTTGTGTGATTATTTCTACAAACCATGTTTTAGTTTTACATGGATACACAAATTTATAGAGGATCCTTGTAGGCTACCCACTACTATAACAAGATTAACTCTCAACCTTGAGATTTCTCTAGTAGTTATCAATCATTGATGATGCATTTGGGGAAAAGAAGAAAAAGGTTGTAATTTACTACCCCCTACTCACAAAGGGTATGGTCACATTGAAAAAGAGGGGTGCAAGAGTGTTGTTGGTTGAAAATCTAACCCATCTTGGAATTGGCATCATTTGTGGTCATTAGAAATATGATCCTGATGGTTTTTTGTTTGGCCATGGGATATCTCTAACCCATGCCCCGTTGCCATACTAGGAATTAAAGAAGAATCCAAGAGAAGCCAACACAACTTCTTATGTTGAGCTATTTTATCTACTATCAACAAGGCCCCTATGGCTTTCCTTTTACAATATTATGTCAGAAGTGAACCTAGAGGTCAAAATACATAAAAATTTGATGACATAATTGAAGAAGAGGGAATGGAGTGAGGAAAATATCACTAATTTCTAGAAATATCAAAAAGAGATTCATGATTTAAACTCCCTCTATGGCTCTGCCCCTAGGGACAAAAAATTAAATGAAATATGGGATGATGAACATGGAAGATCTGTTGAAGTAGATTCCATGTCACCACCTCAATAGAGTGGAAAGGAAAAGGATAAAAAAGAGAGACCATCAGGGAAACAAACACAATAACAATCATCGTTCACCAGTGTGTCAACTAGGAAAACATGAACCCACACATCCAAAATACAATCCCTAGCTTCTCAAGGAGCTCAAGGCTCATTGGGTTCAGCTGTTGAGGGATCAATTGTAACCAGTGAGCCTCCCATGAGGAGAAGAACTTGAGGGTCTAACCTAGGGAAGGTCATAAAGAAGAAGGAAGAGGATGTGATCTTCATTTCACAAGCATCCAATCTCCTCACAAGACAGGTAAGTATCTCTCTCCATTCTCCTACTTCTTCTTAGTCTTTGGTTCCTCCCATTTCTTTGCTTGCCCCTCCATCTTCCTCTACAATCACTACTATGGCCATTTTTTAGCAAGATATCCCTTCCACACCTTTCTTCATGGCTACAACTACTAGATCCACAACTTCATGCTTCGACTTCTGGACATTGTACCTGATCCAAACTCTATAGTTGATATCTTGATTACTTTATCAAAAGCATAGGCTCCCACTTTTAATATGCAAGTCTCCTCACCCTTTCCTTCTACTATACCAATGGTCTTGTCATCCATTACTACCCCTTTTACTCTTATGAGTACCCCGCATCCCACACAAGTATGGCTTGGAATTTTTCCTTTCTCATATATGACCCTAAGCTTTCCAATGGATTTCCCATCAGGAGAATAGATAGGGACCACACTATATCCTATTTATTGTGTTCTCCCCATCGAAATCCCAATTTTTGGATAGAGCATTGAGTCTCCCTCAGAGTACAGACTCAAATGGACTTGTTCAAGAAGGCTTTGGAGGAAATCTAGAGTAGAAGATGTGAGCAAGGGATATGTTGGCTCTAGTCATCTCCAAGATAGAAACAAATTTTGATGAAAAGTAGGAAACACTAATGATCATGGCCATGAAACCCCTAACCTCTAAGCTTGAAGGCTAAATGTAGTATGAAGATTATGACATCCAAGTAATAGGCCTCAATATCAATGATAACCTTCCATGTGATAAGGCAGGCCTCATGAAAGCAACACAAAAGGTAGTGTTAATTGAATACGTTAAGTAGGATCAAAAGCTAAAGAAAACGGAGGGAGAATTGAAAAATATTAAGGCTATAGTTGAGAGACATTAGGAAAAGATAAAATTCAAAGATACAAATATTACCCACCTAAGATGGGAGTAGCAAGATAAATATTTAGTAGCATTATAGGTAGAAAAAGTAGGGAAGGCTCAATTCTAGGCCAAGATAACTGACATGTTAGCCAAGATCGAGGTAGAGAAAAAAGAGAATGAGGATCTAAAGTCCAAACTATTGGTTAAAGAAAAAAAGCTACAATAGATGTAAAAGGATTTCTCTAATGCCTTGGATTAGAAAAGGTAGTTGCATGAAGAAATGGAACAAGAAAAGGAAAGAATACAAAAGGATTCAGTGAGTTACCAATCCTTGGCCATAGATGAAAAGAGTACTAAGGAGTTGGTAGAGAGATAATTACATGAGAAAATGGAAGAGCTACAGAAGATCTAGCAAGAGCTCTCTTATGCTTCAAAGATGCAAGTGAAAGGCCAACAAGAGCTTCAGTAGGAAGAAAACCAATTCTAGGCCGAGGTTCACCAAGCTCAGGTAATGTTGGATGCAAAGAAATGAGCAAAGAAAACCATGGATTCCACCTTGCAAGCATGAGAGCAAGAATTGGTACAATTGTGCCTTGAAGTTTCAAATTCTTTGGAAATAATTAATAAATTACAAGAAGAGATCAAGAATAGGGAATTGCAAGCCCAACAATTGTAGAGTGTAGCGATAACATCAACACAACATGCTAATTTCCTCCTTCTATTGCAACAAGTATACATCTCCTATTAGGAGAAGATAAAGGATGTGACAACATCCCTATGGCTGGATTTGAGATTCTTGCTGGATGCACAATACTTGAGTGCCAAGGTCAGCTTGGTTGTGGAATAGATTTTGCAATCCATCACTCCCAAGGAAGCTAAATCAGAGCTTTTAATATTCAATCTATACAAAGCAATAGAAGATACCTTGGTAGATGCAAGGATCATGGATAGAAGAGTGGACACAGAGAAGGCCAATGATTTCATCAACTATAATAAGACTACCTGAAGGGGCAAGGAGTGTCACCATGATTTGGAATATAAGATTGATAAGATGAGGGAGCACATTTAGGGATTAGTCATTTTGGGACTTCCATTCCCATTTTTTCTTGATGGAACAATGTTGAAAAAGGATAAGATCAAATAGTCTCTCAAGGATAACCAGCATGATTAGTCAATATTTTAAACCCTGAGTTTGTCACCAAGCATCAAGGAGATTGAAAGGATTCTGCATCCTCACGTGACTTAGCTTTCACATTCGGTCCACATGGATGAAGTTGAATGATATCTATTTCAAAGAGATAATTGATTTGGATCAAGCATTTAAGAAACTACACACGCTGGTGCAACCTTTGGAGGTGGATTGGAACCCTTGCATTTTGCATTCTTTAAAATCTAAGGCTGCACACCCCTCTTTACAAGCCAGAAGATTGTTAGGTTTGGGCCTCCACAAGTAGAGGCCCCCTAGAAGTCACCAAGACTGTACATCTTTTTCTTTACAACTTGAAATCAAATACTTTATTTCAAGTTTCTTTACCTTTCTTTTATCTCATAAGTTTTGTAGCCTCACAACCTTTTCTTCTCCAATTTATTCCTTTGTATATTAGTGTCAAGAAGTTCCACTTGTTGGTATGGCATAATCTCAAGCATGACTATTGATAGGTAGGGTTGGATGAGAAATCACTTTCCCATGCTCTAAGTCCTTGCTCCTAAGAACTCCTAGGTGACTTCTTTTCCACCTTATCCTGCGTCCTGCCCTCAAGTATAGATTCCACCGGACCCTATCACAACCCTACTATCATCATAATTTCTCTAACCTAGCAATTCTCGGTATTCTTTCTCACTTTCTCTCCTTAGCCTTTAATCTTCCTAAAGACTAGCTATCCCTCAAATGCCTCACTAACTTGATGCAGGGTGTGTGATGACTTCCATGGCTTCAAAACCATCTCACAAGGGTTCTTATACAACCACCAATCACCATTTCTCCATCGTTCACTCCAAACCCTATTCTAGGGTTCAAGAAGGGCTACTAGCCTTGAGCCCCTATTAGGCCTCCTAGTCGAGAAATCTGGTCTTTGTTCTAAAATATTACAAGAACACCCCATTCTTTCTCTGAGATCCTTGGTTCATTTTCCTAACTCTCCAAGATTTTTAGGGTTTTGGGCCTTTACCAGCCATACCAAGCCAATTCTTGAAAATGGCCTAAGACTAGGGTTTACAAGCTTTTCACTGGTTGTTTCCAAACTGTCAGAGTTTTCTCCCACCAAATGGGTTGATGGAGCCTCCTCCTAACCACCAGTCCTTTCCAAGACCCTCAACTAAATTATCCCAGAGGAATTTTTCCAAAATCTTAGCACCCCTGCAAATTATGTGCCGTTCATTCCTTATCTTCCCTAGTCAGACTCTGCCTGGCTCACCTAGGGCAAGACATTGCTAGCAACTCCTGCACACACACAAAGCCTACAACCTAACATATGTACAAACATGGAGTCTAGGAACTATTCCCAAAGGGTCACATGGTTTGTTTGGTGTGGAAAGCCTCTAGCACCCCATTTACTAGTAAAAACAAATTTTGGTTTAGACTCAGCAACAGGGAAATAATGAACTATTTGCAAAAAGGTACCTAAAATTCATTCAAGAAGCTATTTAATAATTCACAATGCTTGAATTCCAACCACACTACAACCTACAATCAAACCAGTAGAAGAACTAATCCATTAAAACTCAATCAAGATGCAAAAGTTAGAAATTTTGCACAAAACGCTATTTTCTTCAATTTCACAAAATTTCACCAAAACATCAAAGCTTCCAACCCTACTCCAAGGTCGAATCACCCCTTAAATAGGCTCCAAAAATAGTTAAGTTTCTTTGTTCGAACCTATTGATGACCTAATGGAAAAATTTATAAAACCCACTGTGTTTTTCAAACTTTGCCAACTTTGACAACTTAGCAAGATAATGTTCAAAACCCATTTACCTCTTGTCAAATTCTTTCCTAAAGATCAAAAACATCTCAAATATCTCTACACAATGGTCAACATGACCTCAAGATAACACAACAAAAAGAACTGTATTTTAGTTTTCTAAAAAAACCCAAATGTTTCCTAGGTGCTCCTGCACCATTCTCCCCCTCCCTGCACAAAGACTAAGTAATGTGAGGAGAGAGTAGTGATTCATCAATGCCCTATTTCTTGAACTTAGCTTCATCCACCCAAGTAGCCTCAGATTCATGGTTGTTCTTCCACTTGATGAGGTGTTCCATGTATACCTTGTGTCTTGTGGCCTTCTTCACCCTTGACTCCAAGATCTTCTCTGCCTGAGGCTTATCTTGACTAGGTAAGGATATGTTGCTGATGTCCCTAAAGATCTCCTTACTGTCCTGATCCAAATCCTTGTCTTTTCCCTTATACTTGATCAAATCAGCTACATTGAACACTGGTGAGAGTCCTAGATCAGTAGGTAACTCCACCTTGTATGCATTCTGCCCATACTTGGCCAATATCTTGCATGGACCCACTCTCTTCATCTGCAACTTGGTTGGCATTCCCTTCTACAATTTGTACTTGTTAAGGTGGACCATAACATAGTCCCCTACTTGAAATTGCACATCTTTCCTTGACATATCTGCCTTCTCTTTCAATTTTTGTGTAGCCTCGATGACTATCTTCTTCACCTATTCCTAAATCTCCTTCATGGTTTGATTGAAATCTTCTGCATGTCCACTCCTATGTTCCATAGCTCCAAGATCTCTGAGCTCACATATCCCTCTTGGGTGCATCCCATACACAACTTCAAAAGGACTCTTCCCTGTGGTCAGGTTCACACTATCATTGTAAGCATACTCACCTTGTGAGATAACCATATCCCATGTCTATCCATATGCCTTAGTTAGGCACCTTAGAAGGTTACCTAGCACCCTGTTAACCACCTCTGTTTGACCATTAGTCTGAGGATGGTAAGCTGATCCAAAAGAAAAATTTGTACCCAATCTACTCCATAGAGTCTTCCAAAAGTGACTCATGAACTTACATCCCTATCTAAAATGATGCTCAAAGGCAATCCATGGATCCTTACAACCTCCTTGAAGAAAAGATGAGTTATCATTTCTAGGAAATGGAGGCATTATCTTCGCCACTTTGTTTAGTTGTCCTTTCTGTGCTTGTTTTGTAGTCTTGAGTGTTGATATAGCTAAGTGCCTGATTGTCAATAAAGACTACAAACTCCTTGGGTAGAAGGTAATGCCTCCACTTCCTAAGTGACTAAACCAAAGCATAAAGTTCTAAGTCATAGGTTGAATACTTCTTCTTTTCTTCATTGAGCTTCTCACTAAAGAAGGCTATAGGCCCACCCTCTTGACTTAGCACTCCTCCTACTGCCACTCCACTTGCATCACATTCAACAAGCTGAATTTATCAAACTAGGTAACAAAAAGAATAGGCTGAGTTGCCACTCTGTTTCAGCTTCTTAAACCCTTTCTCGATTCTTGAGTCCACACAAACTTATTTTTTCAAAACCACCCTTGATTGTGATCTAAGACTCCGTGCACATATGCCAATTTCAAATTTCTTATGAATTTTCTATAAAATTGAGCCAATCCATGGAAACTTCTTACCTCAGTCCTTGTGGTTGGTGTAGGCTAGTTTAGGATGGCTTCCACCTTGCTTGGATCCATATTCAATGATCCTTTGGACACTACAAAACCCAAATAGACTAGCTCTTGCTTAAAGAATTCACACTTCTCTAGATTGATTGCCAACTTGTCTTCTTGCAACCTTCTAAGAACTTGCTCCACATGTTTCAAATGCTCTTTTGTTGTCTTGTTGTATATGAGGATGTCATCAAGGTACAATACCACAAATATCCCTGTAAATTCCTTAAGCACTTCATTCATGAGCCTCATGAATGTGCTAGGGGCGTTGGAGAGACCAAATGGCATCACTCTCCACTCATATAACCCATCATTTGTCTTAAATGTTGCCTCCACTCATTACCATCCTTACCTATCTAAATGTATCCACTCTTGAGATCCAACTTAGTGGAGTACTGGAGCTCCTCCTGGAGATCAGCCATACCATCACACTTCCTTCTTGCTGCTGCTAAGACCACCGGTACTGCACATGGGTTGATGCTCTTTTGAATCAATCCTGATCCAACAACTCTGCACTTGCCTAGCTACCTCTAGATTCTAATCTGGTGTAAGTTTGTATGCTGCTTTATTTGGTAATGAAGCTCTAGGTATGAAGTCAATTTGATTACTTATGGCTCTTTGGTGGTAGATTTGTAGGCACTAATACTAACTATGCCTTTGTACCATTCAAGTAACTTGGACTGCTTCCTGCAGGGATCAGTTTCAGCCTTATCTTCCTTTTTGTGTTGTAACACAAACCACATATCCTTCACTCCCTTGATGTAGGTTGTTAAGGAAATCTTTACCACTACTCAACATGATGTTTGGTGTCTTTGACTGTCCCTCTTCTTCTTCTGATAGTGACTGCAACTTAAATGTCTTCCCATCCTTCTTGAAAGAAATGGTGTTCTCTTTTCCATCATACATGACACTTTTGTCATACTGCCATGTTCTGCCCAATAGTAGATGGCATGCATTCATGGGTAACACATCACAAGCTAACTTGTCCTTGTACGCTCCAATGGAAAACTCCACTGTTATTTGCTCATTTACTAAAACACTCTTCCCCTTGTTTAGCCATGTGACCTTGTAGGGGTTAGTATGGGGTACCTTCTCCAATTTCAGTTTCATTACTGCCTCCTCTGAGATGATATTGTCTATTGAACCTGAATCTACTATGACCTTGTACACTTTCCCAAGTATCTTGCACCTTACTCTAAATAGAGCTCTCCTTTGTTTTGGTTCTTCCTTGACCGTCTATCTGATCAAAACCCTATTGAACATCAGATTCAATATGACTGATCTCAGATGACTTAGGACTCATGGTGTCTTCTTGTGCATAAGCCACTCTCTTTTCATTGCTTGATGAAGACGCTTTCTCCTGGCACCTATAAGTAGGATGACCTACTTGACCACAATGGTAGCATTTCATGTTTGCAAAGAATGAATTGCTTCTGCCTGCTCCTCTTCCTCTGTTTGAACCTCCTTGAGGTCCTCTACCTCTGTTATATCCTCCTCTAGAAGATGTTTCACCTCCATGCTCAGTGAGTTTAGATTCTCCTTGATTTCTTTGGTCATTGCCTCTACCTTGGTAGCCACCTTGCTATCCTCTTTGATCTCTTTGATCTCCGCTTTGCCTCTAATCTAGAAGCATGATCTTTGCTTCCTCTTGTTCCTCCTCAATCTTATGGCCAATTGATAGCATTGTATTGTCTTAGGACTTAAAAGAGCCATCTCCTCTTGAATGTTCCACTTCAAGCCATTAAGGTATCTAGCCACCTTGAGACTCTCATCCTCTGTCACATTAGACCTCATGCAAAGTTTTTGAAACTCCTTAGTGTAAGTGTTTACATCTTGGTCTCTTTGCCTTAGGCTTTGTCTCTTCTTATGTAATTGAATCTCATAGTCATCTGGCATGTATGCTTCTTTTACTTTGGCAACCATACCTTTCCAAGTAGTTATAGGCTGCTTGCCTTCCTTTTCCCTTTCTGTCTGAATGAACTTCCACCATGTCAAAAGCAGAACCTCTTAGTCTTGATTTGCCACCTTACCTTTTTTGTGCTTCAGTGATCTATCACACTCAAAATGGTTTTCCATTCCCTCTATCTAGTCCATGACTAGATCAACTTCCATTTTTCCACTAAAAGTGGTATGCCTTCAAGTGCTTTTCCACTCAAGGCCTTCAATGCTTTCAAGAAAGGTTCTTCTTTCAGAATAGGGTCAGGTTTAGGGGTCTTGTCTTCCTCTACAACCTCTTCTTTCTTTGGTATCCTTCCTTCAAACTGTGCATCATTCAATGCTTGCTCAAGTTGGTCTATCCTCTCCTTCCATAGCCTATTTTCTTCTTCCTGCCCTTCAACCATCTTGGCCAATTGTGCATTTGTCACCATGATGGAGGAATCACTGTACTCAACCTTTGACATATATTATGCTATCCCAAATATTTAACTTGCTTTGATACCAATCTGATAGGGTAGGGTTGGATGAGACAATCACTGTACCATGCTCTGATTCCTTGCTCCTAAGAACTCTTAGGTGACTCTTCCACCTTATCCTTGTGGTCCTACCTTAGGTATAGATTCCAGTGATCCTACTGGCCAACCCCACTATCATCATTCTTTCCTTCTACCAAGCCAATCTTGGTGTTCTTTCTCTCTTTCTCTCCTTAGCCTTTATTTTGCCTAAAGACTAGCTATCCTTCAAATGCTTCACTAACTTGATGCATGGGTGTGTGATGACTTCCAAGGCTTCAAAACCATCTCTCAAAGTTTCTTGGTCAATCTCCAATCACCATTTCTCCATTGTTCACTCCAAACCTTATTCTAGGGTTCAAGAAGGGCTACTAGCCCTTGTGCCCCAATTAGGCCTCCTAGCCAACAAATCTGGTTTTTATTCTAAAATCTTACAAGAAGACCCCATTCTTTCTCTGAGATACTTGGTTCATTTTCCTAAATCTCTAAGATTTTTAGGGTTTTGGGCCTTTACCAGTTGTACAAAGCCAATTCTTGAAAATGGTCTAAGACTAGGGTTTACAAGCTTTTTACTTGTTTCCAAACTGTCAAATTTTTCTTCCACCAAATGGGTTGATGGAGCCTCCTCCTAACCACCAAACCTTGCCAAGACCCTCAACTAAATTCTCCAAAAGGAAAATTTTCAAAATCTTAACACCCCTGCATAATATGTGTCTTTCTCTCCCTATCTTCCCTAGCCGGACTCTATCTGGCTCACCTAGGGCAAGACATTGCTAGCAACTCCTGCGCACACACAAAGCCTACCACCTAACATATGTACAAACATGGTGTCTAGGCACTATTCCTAAAGGTTCGTATGGTTTGTACGGTGGGAAAGTGCTCTAGCACCCCATTTTCTAAAAATAGTCTGGTTCAGACCAGCAACAGGGCAATAATGAACTATTTACAAAAAGGTACCTAAAAATCATTCAAGAAGCTATTTAATAATTCACAATGCTTGAATGCAAACTACATGAAATCCTACAATCAAACCAATAGCAGAACTAATCCATTAAAACTCAATCAAGATGCAAAAGTCAGAAATTTTGCACAGAACGTTGTTTTCTTCAATTTCACAAAATTTCACCAAAACATCAAAGCTTCCAACCCTGCTCCAGGGTCGAATCTATAAAAAAATTTAAGTTTCTTTGGTCGAACCGATTGATGACCTAATGGCAAAAATTATAAAACCCATTGTGTTTTTCAAACTTTGCCAACTTTGACAACTTAGCAAGATGATGTTCAAAACCTATTTAGCTCTTGTCAAATTCTTTCCTAAAGATCAAAAACATCTCAAAGCTCTCTACACAATGGTCAACATGACCTCAAGATAACACAACAAAAAGAACTGCATTCTAGTCTCTAAAAACCTAATGCTCTCAGTGCCTTTTCACCAACTATGACCCTCCTCTTAGCAAAGGTGCATGATGGTGCCACATGGTATTTGTTAAAAGATCATTCTTTTGAAGTCTTTTGAAGGAGGTTGCCAAGTGTATTAGCAATCTCACAAAGTTTCTTGAGGTAGCTGAAAGAAAAATCCTAGCAATTCCTGTGCACTACAAGGCTACATGTCCCTAGAGGATTTTCTTAATAGAAAACATACACAACAATGGAGGACATTAGACTTGTTATTAGGTAAAGGCTTAGAAGTGTCTTGCACCTAGAAAGAATTAGAACTCACTAATTTTTGTCTCTATTCAAGGAATGT
Source organism: Sequoia sempervirens (assembly GCA_007258455.2). Classification (NCBI taxonomy): domain Eukaryota; kingdom Viridiplantae; phylum Streptophyta; class Pinopsida; order Cupressales; family Cupressaceae; genus Sequoia; species Sequoia sempervirens. The sequence goes on along the minus strand of VDFB02271358.1, from coordinate 329,874,896 downwards.
CGTGGTACAATGTCAATAAACTTCAGGCACCCATTAATATTCAAAGAATTTTCCCACCCAAGAGTGCATTCATTTTAGAGGGGCAAATTTTCAAATCTAACTGGATGTGTTTTGCATATAGAAATTAGTTGAAAGGAATTGATTGGGAGAATTTGAGTCTGCTTCAACTGGCCTCACCAACCAAAACTTAATTGTATATGGGCTTGTTAGTGATCTTCATCAAACTTTTTAGGTTTCTCCTATAGTTTCTAGTGATGCTCTTTTAACCCATTGTTTCATTTTTACTTTTGCATTTTGAAGCGGTGGAGAGAGATTTTGCTTGTTTTCTTTTCCCTTTGTCCCTCATTCCATAAAATGAAATTTTGAGCCTCTCCCAAGATAGAAGGTGATTAGGGCTAGTGGATGTTAGTTTCCACAGTGATTATTCACTACTTTCTCGTAAGAAACACTTAGAAGATTAGTTTTAATAGAATGTCCATTTAGCACCGGAATCTTTAGCATCTCTTTGTATCATCATTTTGAATCAAGTAATAGTTGAACATATCAAATTGCCAAGATTTTCCTTTTCCTTTTTTGTGTGTTTTACTTTCTGTTTATACTAAGTTTTATGCTCTATTTCATTCATGTTTGGATGTGATCTTAAGAACTGGTCTTTTGAGTTTCAACTTTTATGGTGTTTGATATGAATTTTTAGTTAACTAAATTATGTCATTCACTCTTTCATTGTTGAAATAATATATGTTAAGTATCATACTACGCTTATGGGTGAATACTCTTTGTAATAATTTGAGGCATCAGTAGGATATTCTAGGTGCATCACACTCTACTGAACCTTAGTGGGTGCTTCCCACAAAAAGATCTAAATGCTATCCTCTATTCTTATTCAAACCTTAAGTATTTCATTCTCTTTTCAACAATGAAGGCTCTATGGCACTCTGTATTCATTTCTTAAGAGTTGGTACTCTGGTAGAGAGATTTGAAATGTTGTAAAAGCTTTAGCGCATTGCCTAGTTTAGATTTGCTTTGTTTATACCTTCCTCCCCTTTTCCTCTTGTAAACTAAAAGAAGAGTAAGCTTTTGAATTCCTGGAGGTTGTTAAATGTAGAACATTTTGTCCCCCATCCACTAAACTTCCCATAAGGTTGTTTTCAACAACCATCAACTTTATGGATCAACAGTCTATATTATGAAAGGCCAAGTGATAGTTTGACATTACCTAAAATTGTCGAGGGCATCATTCCAGTCAACTATGGATGGTTTATCTATGCCTGTAAAAACCATGGAGAGTGTGATCAACATGGAGACTACAATGAATACCACAACAATAAGGAGGATAAATAAAAAAAGTGTGGAAAATAGGTGACATTGCTAGACCTGATGTGGAAGTTAATTGGGCCAAAAGGAGGTTAGAGTCTTGGATGAGGCAAGTGGTCCACATGGCCTTGTGAATGTTTAACACTGCTTACATGAACTTCAAACATTATAAAATTAATATTGTATGTTCAAAAGTGAGTGATTATTTTTTTATATAAATATAATGGCACCTTAATATGATTATTAATGATGTTTTTTTTTAAATTATTGGTGGTGAAAGTGAAAGGTAATGGGATCATTAGAGGGCACGTTTTGGAAGTCAAGTCTAAATGGTCACTTTTTGACCTTTCTATGCTTAGTGAACCCTCTCACATTTGTTAGAAACCCTCAAAATAAAAAATAATAGTTATAATCTATTATTCACATTTGAAGAAAATTCAAAAAAATCAAGTCAATTTGATGCACCATTTAGGAGCTTAGGTTGCATGAAGTTAGTTATAATGCCTACTGGGTCCCTTCCCCTAGAATGCTAATTATTTTTTCCTTTTAACCTATTTCTTTTCCCATTATTTTTCTAATTTTATTTATTTTAAATTCTAAAAATTCTAGTTAACAATTAAAAAAAATTACCTTCATTCATTTGCAATTATTTATCAATATGATTAAATCGAATATAAACACACATTCCCACCTCAATTTTTTTTCAAAATCAATTAACTTACTATATTTTCCAATTTTTTATGAAAACAACCCTTAGACATAAAAAAATTTAACTCATTAAATATTCTTTTACGATCAAAAGGGTAATCCAAACTATCATTTAAATATATACCTTAATCTAATTCCATAATTAAAATATGATTAATCAATAAAATATGCAATTCATTAAATATTTTTATGAAAAAACATGAAATTAGGAAATCATTTAATTCAACCATAGACTAGCATTTCACGATACAGTTATTCTAAAATAATTGCTAACTTGGATCTAGGTTCACATAGGGTCAAACATGCTACATACCATACTCAATTTCAGTACAATTGGGGAATAGATAGGGAGGCCCAATGTGACATTTTTGAATTAAGCACCATTGAGGAACAACTCAAACTTGTGCAACTAGGTGGATAAATAATCTTCTACTTGTAACCACTCAATTCAAGTCAAGGATACTTTCTCATTGTATATATAGCTAAAACATAACATAATCATCAAACAGGGTTCAATAGAATAAAGCATAAAATAAAATCCATACATCTATCATATAAATCATTCCTTGAACATCAATAACCACATTCATATTTAATCACATCATATATAATGTGCATCACTAAAATGAAGCATAATGATAAACCAAACATATAAACATACAAAATTCCAACAACTGACATGTTGAGGAAACTCATCTAGAATATGTGGTGGTTCATACACACCATTTAGATCTCAATAATATAATCACAACATAAATCACAAGGAAATAGTGAAGCTAAAAGACCAATCCTGCCACTATAAGTTGCAAACGGGAGGGGCACTACATAACCTTCATCCTTCCGCATATTAGGTCAATCCTTTTGTTTCTTTACATCAAAACTTTGGCCATTGCTTTTAGTAATTCCTAGGATTTGGTGTGATTGAGATTCCACTATTTGAAACCTTCTCATGAATATAGTAGGTGCTACTTGAGCTAACTGAGATTGTTTCCAGTTTAACCACCTAATCAATTTTATGCACATCTCATTTCATTTTAGTTTGGCTTGAATATGGCATAGTCTCTCCTATGTTTTCTGCAACAATTGGTTTCTATGTGCTTTTTATTTTGCAGTCATACAATATTTTGGATGTAGCCGAACATAACACCCCTAACTTTTTTGAGGTCATTCCTAAGTGCAGGACTCCATTTTCTATGTTCTTCAATTTTTGTTATTACATTTTCAATAGCTACCTCTTCTTCCATGAAAATTTTCATCTTAGCATAATAAAATATATCATATAAATCAACAAGATTTTTTAATCTTCCCTTCACCTATATCCATCATATTTACACCACTAAAACATTTTACAATGAGCAAATGAAATCAATTCAAAATCATTTTCAATTCATTTATATTTTATCTTTGAAAATTAAAGTAAATTAATATTAAATAAAAAATATGTTTCTAAATTGATATCAAATAAATATTAAAGATAATTTAATTTTTTTAGTTTAAAATATTTTTAAGAGAAAAATTCATTTATATTCTATTTTTAAAAATATTTAAATTAAATATGAAATTTATATCCTATACTTTTAAATAAAATTAAAAAATATTCAAGATAATATTGTTTTTAGTTGTTCAAAATATTCTAAAACAGAAAAAAATCTATTTTAAAAGAACAAATCATTTATATTTTAAAAAATTTATATTAAATATTAAATTTATATTTTATGTTTCTAAAATAATATTAAAAAATATTGAAGATGATCTTGTTTTGAGAAGTTCAAAAGTTTCTAAAACAGAAAAATCATATTTAAAAAATTATAAATTAAATAATTATCAATTGATTCATTTACAATTTGTTCCCTCCATGGCCATTCTTCTTGTATTCTTCGCTCGTTCCTTTGTGAATTATAATACACGCAAATGGTAATATTATAGCGTTTAAAGGGCAGCATACAAATTATACTCTTGTCAACACAGACCTGCTCGCATATTTCCTGTTAAGAGTAAATTAATTATAATTACTTGTGTCGGCACAGACCATCAATGGGTCCTACAGTTTGAAATGCTCATGCTTTGTTTATAAAGAAAGCGGAAGGTGAATTGTCACATTGTAAATTTTTGACAATTCTTGTTGAAGTGAAAAAATTGATGAAACTCTCTTTCATATTTGTAAGTCACAAATTTGCAAAAGTCTTTGCTTTTTTGGTTAATAAGAAGGCCAACATAAAAATATCATAATACAAAAATTTCATTGTGTGTTAGTAGGGGCTTTATTCTTTAAGCCTTGTGCTTGTGTGCTTGAGGGTTTATTTTGCTCTTGCTATGTCTGCATCAAAAATCTCTAATATTGTAATTAGTACAAAATTAGATAGTTCTAACTATGTAAGTTGGAAATATGAGATATAATTGATTTTACAAATGAAAGGTTTATGGGAGCTAGAAATAGAAGGCAAACCTACAGTTGAAAATAAACAAGAAAAATGGAATAAAATGGATATGAATGCGCAAGCTACTATTTTATGGAAAATTAGTCTAGGGATAAGGTCTAATGTTCAAGATCTGAAAAAAAACTAAGAAAATATGAGAAACTTTGCAAACAATGCATGAAAAAACTAGCAAGTTAAAAGTGATGGACATCAAAAGGAAATTAACTCATTTGAAAATGAAGGGAGGAGATAGCATAAATGATCATATTGCAAAATTGAAAAATTTAAGAAATCAACTTGCAATGATGAAGGTTGAATATGAAGACTCTAAAATTATAGATTTTTTTTAATTGAAAGTGTTCTAGATGAGTATAATAACTTCATCCGCACATTAGAGCTAACTAGAAAATTTGGGAATATTACACCAGAAGAAGTATATGAAGCTTTGTTAAATGAAGAGGATAGACTTAAAAAGTTCACAGGTGAGTCTAGCAAAAGTTTTCAAGCATTTATGGCTAGAGTCAAATATAAGAACTTTAATCAAAATAAATTAAATAGAAATGAAAAATCAAGGGAATCAACATATAAATAATCAAAGGCAATGGAATCAACCAAGAGTTAATCAACGAAGGCATGGTTTTCAAACGACACAAAATGAATGGAGAAATAATAAAGATAACTTCTTTGGTTACTCGATGAAATTCAAATAACACATGGTATATTGATTTAGGAGCTAGCTAACATATGACTTACAATAAGAACTTTAATTATTTAGAAAAAAAAGAATGTGAAAGGATATATCTTGGGGATGGTAGTTCACATGCAATTGAAGGAATAGGTTCAATTTTAATGAAAGGACATGATGGTAAGAAGTTGGAAGTAATAGATGTGAATCTTGTCCCTAAGTTAACAAAAAATCTTCTCTCAATGATTCAAATAACTCAACATGGTTATAAGGTGGAGTTTTAGTTAGATAAGTGTCTAATCAAGAACATTAATGATGGATTCAAAATTGTAGCTACAGGAGTTGAGTGTGATGACATCTACAAATTTTTAGCATATGTTGATAGGAAAGCTTGTATTACTACAAGATCCTCCACAATTAAGTTATGGCATCAAAGGTTTGGTCACTTAAACTATCAAAGTTTGGCTATGCTTTCAAAGATGAATATGGTTGATGGACTACCTTGGATAAGGGTAAAGAAAAATGTGTGTATCAGATGCATGGTTGGAAAAAAACATAGAGACAAGTTTGAAAGGTCTGCATGGATGGAAAGTAAATCTTTTGAACTTTTCCATAGTGATTTATGTGGGCCTATGAATCACCCATCAAAGGGAGGAGCTAGGTACATCTTAACATTCACTGATGATTTTTCAAGAAAAGTTTGGGTCTAGTTCCTTAAGAAAAAAGATGAAGTTTTTAGAAAATTTTAAATGGTCAAAGCATTTTTGGAAAATAAAAGTGGTAATAAGCTCAAAAGAATAAGAACAAATAATGTTGGAGAATATGTCAATAACAGGTCCAAATCCTTTTGTGAATATCATGGGATCAAGAGAGAAATGACTAACATATATACTCCTCAACAAAATGGTGTTACTGAAAGGAAAAATAGGACCTTAGTGTAAATGGCATGGTTCATGCTAGAATCCAAGGGTCTTCGTTTGTTTCTTTGGGATGATATTGTCAATACTGCATCTCATGTCTTGAATAGATCTCCTACAACTTGCTTGCAAAAGATCACTCTTGAAGAAGCATGGAGTGGAAAGAAATCAAATGTTAAGTATTTTAGAGTATTTGGATGTGAAGCATTTTATCACATACCAAATGTGATTAGAGAAAAGAAATTTGATAAGAAGAGTGTTTAGTTCATCTTTGTGGCCTATGCTAATCAAAGGAAAGGATATAGATTGTATGATCCTAGTGTGGATGATGTGTTCACAAGTAGGGATGTCAAGTTCAATGAAGGGTTTGAGGATATGATACAATCCTCTCCTTTTCCACAAGTGGACATAGATTATGGTGAATCCTCTAAGTCCTTTGAGACAAATGAAATTTCTAAGGAAACTTCTAGTATGGTTGAAGAATGCAGTCCTCCTCCAAAGACCAAGTGTCTTCAAGAAATGTATCAAAAGACAACAAATTAATTATTCTCTAATGACCACCATAATGAAGACCAATGATCCTCAAACATATGATGAGGCTAAGAGAAAAACTGGATGGAAACAAGCTATGTAAAATGAATATGACTCTTTGATAGAGAATAAAACATGGGAAATGGTGGACTTTCCCAAGGGACAAAATTAGGTCAACAATAAGTAGGTGTATAAGACTAAGTTCAAGTTATATGGGATCACTAAAAATAAAAAGGCAAGACTGGTGGCCAAAGGGTATTCATAGAAAGAGAGAATTGACTACACAAAAAAAAATTCTCTAGTAACAAAGATTAGTTCTATCAGGACTATTAATTATAGAATTGGCAACACATTTCAAGTGGCCTTTACATCAAATGGATGTTAAGAATGCATTTTTGAATGGTGAAATTGATGAAGAAATCTATGTGACTCAACCATAGCAATTAGAAATTTTAGTTCAAGAAAACTTAGTTTGCAAGTTAAAGATGTTACTATATGGATTGAAATAAGCTCTAAGGGCTTGGTATGCTTAGATTGATGAATATTTCCAAATTCAAGGATTTCATTTAATAGTCATCATGATTCAAACTTGTATGTGAACGAATTAGATTATGGTGGCATATAATCATTATTGTACGATATATTGATGATCTTATTATCACAGGACATAACATGGACCAAATCAATGACATAAAAATAAAATTGTGAGATACCTTCAATGAGATGACAAATCTTGGTTTCTACACTACTTTCTTGGCATCCAAGTATGGTAGAAAGATGATGGAATATACCTCTCAAAAACCAAGTATGCTTTAGACTTGTTGAGAAATTTTAGGATGGAAGATTGCGAAGGTGTATTTACCCCACTTTCTCTAGGATTGAAGCTGATTAATGATATGGATGGTGAGGATGTTGATCCTACCTTATACAAGCAACTGGTTGGTAGTCTTGTGTACTTGACTCACACTTGACCAAATATTTCTTTTGTAGTAGATGTGGTTTCAAGGTTTTTGAGTTCTCCTTAAGTTCCACATTGGATGGAAACAAAAATAATAATGAGATATGTACAAGAAGCCTTGAATATGGGTGTTTAAATTACAATTCTCATGGATATCTGCAACATGGGTATTTTGACTTAGATTGGACAGGTTGTGTAGATGATTTAAAATCAACTACATGCTATGTTCTCTCTTTGGGTTTTAGTCCCATTTCATGGTGTAGTAAGAAGCAATCTACTATTGCTTTATTAACTACAAAGGTTGAATATATTGCAGCAAATCAGGTAGCTAAAGAAATATCTTGGTTCTGGGATATTCTTTTATTACTCAAACAACATCAAACATGGTCTTCTATACTTCATTATGACAATCAAAGTGACATTATATTGTCCAATAATCTAGTGTTTCATGCTTGAACAAAACATACAAAATTCTATCACCATTATATCAATCATCTCATCCAACAACAAGTGATTCATCTTCAGTATTGTGAGGCAGAGGATTAGATAGAAGATCTATTTACCAAGGTTTTATGTGAAACTAAGTTTACATATCCTAGAATTCTTTTAGGCTTGCGAGAAGTCACATGAATAATTGATGGTTGTCATTCAGGGGGATTGATGTGAATGTCTACCATCATATTAGTGAATATGTGATTGTAAATGGGTACCTAACAAAGCTTTAGGTTGAGACCCATATTTTCTAGAGTTTGGGGGGATATTTGAAGTAATTAGTATAATTAATTTATGGGGGGATGTTAAAGTAAATTAATTACAATTACTTTTGTCAATGTAAACCATCAATGGGACCTACAACTACCTACATTACTAACCACAACTACCTCACACCACCTCACACTACTTACAGCTGCTCCTCATTAATTCACAACTAATTCTCTACCAATTTTTATGCAATGTAGCCTATAATATGTTATGCATATTTTTCTATAAAGTGAGTATGAACACAGAGAGTTGTGTGCTTAGTTTTGCAGCTAGGTCTATATTTGTGTTATGTTTTCATTTCCTCTAGATTATCTTTTTGTCATTGCCTCCATCAACAATTGTTGCAAAAAACAATTACAATCCAAATATAATGGTGCCAAATTAGGAAACTTTAGAGAAAAGAAAAGAAAAACCTTTCCAATGCATGTGATAAGCATCAACAAAGTGATAAGGATCTTTAGTTGGCATTGACTAGTAGGTTTATAGATGCTTATCCTCTATGATGCTTTTTGATTTTGCGTACCCCATTCTATGACTGAAAATGCCTCTCGTCATAATAAATATATGGTTTGAGATATATAGTACAGAGTGTATATATATAGTTTTGTACAATCTTTCACAAGGAAATAATGTAGTTTTTTTGGGGGATTTGATCATTATAGTTATAATCACCAATATTTCATCTATTAATTTGTTTAATAAATAATTAATGAGATTATCATTGTCTTGATACATATATGATTATGTAATTACATGAAAATTGTTACTCTCGAAGACCTAGATACTTATTATCTATAGGATTCTTCATCGCACTTTACCTAGTTATATTACCTTTCCACCCAATTCAACAAGAATTTTATACTTGGGCTAATAAAATAAATTTCTAAGAGCTTGTCAAGGCATGTATCTAATAATACAAAATTCTCATCTTTTGGAATAATAACACCTTTAGGGCCCATCAATAAGATTTCAAGCATTGACTCACCTTCAAGATCCTCAAAACATTATAAGATTGAGATGTCAAGGGGACTCAAGCCTACAAATTATTGAGGTTGCAAGTATCAAGGTCTATCACTAATACAATGTTGAAAAAGCATAGTTAAATGGTGTAAGTAATCTAGTTTCATAGAGAATGGGAAACTTGCACACAAAAGAGGAGGAGATATGGGTCTAGCTAAGACACAGGGTGAATGATGAGGTAGAGGGGGAGTTGACACTAGAAATCTACCCATATACCACCATCCCCATTTGCATGATAATGTACTACATGCTAATATTTTATATCACCATTTTATCTAGCTCCACATTACTTAACACATTGTTAAACAACCTAGTGGTGGACATGTTTACAAGAAACCATGACATATGACACATTTTTCAAACAAAAAAGCATAGCATCAATGTTGAAAACCTGACTTAGATTTCCTACTCCCACTACATGCTCACCCTAAAACTCATTGAACTAAATTAATGTCTAATCAACTAACTTTTTTGTTTACACATACACCCCTAGAATGACCTACACTTTACACATATCACATTTTAATATTAAAACATATTGTAATTCATGTTATATCATATTGTGATCTCTATCCAATTAGACTGTGCTTAAGTTCTATAAATAATATACAGTAATAATATATTAGATTTTTAGGTTATCAAATCCGTAACTCTCACTTGTAGGCATGGAGCCATTAATATTCCTCAACAAACTACATTCTTGATGAGTCCATTTATTAGTCCATTTCCTGATGTTTTTATGCATGTCTACAAACATTGTCAGACAATCCTTTCAGACATATTCCTATGATATTCTATCTTTTTATGCTTATTATACAACCTTGGACCTGGATTGGAGTAATGGAAATATAGTTATTATGTAGTAGCATTTCATGATTTATATGTGAATATGTATGGAATGTGACTATAATTCTATGTTTAATAATGGTAGTTAGCTTTGTGTATGTGATTTATGGATTAACGTCTTGCAACCCATGAAAACTTTGTAACCCGCAACAATTAAAAGTTGTAGCCACCAGCTGAAGGAGGTCTTGGACAACAAAATATGGGAAGTTCCAAAACAAGATGAGTGTAATAGCTACTATGTGGAGAAACCTGATGGAGTTATTCATGCATCATTATGATAGTTAATAAGGCACTAAAGAAGAAGAATTATTTTATTGATAGGATTATAGATAACAGATTATGTGTTCCATGTTGCATATTTGTTTTGTAGAGGTTTAATCCTATTTGAAGTCTTGTTTCATTTTAGTTGTAGCTTGAATAAATCAATCTTAATTACATACTCTGATTTCTAGGGAGTTGTAGTTAATGATTACAGTTAAGAGTTGTGTTTAGAATAAACTCCCTCGTACCTACGTATAGCCGATGGTTGAGTCTTTAGTATAGTTAGTTGGTTAATCTTGTGTGAGGGGGAAAATCATAAATGAAAATAAGATAAATGTAAATGAAATCATAATAATCTAAGATCAAGAAAACTAATCTAGATTTAATCCTACACTTAGGAAATGAACAATTTAGATTACTAAATTCAAGAACATGTGAATACAATACATAAAGAAATGAATTCAACAATGAAATCATTACCCATCTCATATCAAAGTGTGTTCATCTGATGTTGGATTGCTCATATAATTGTGAAGTCTCCATAGTTCGTGTGCAAAAGATTGAAGAATGATGTTGATGTTGGTTGATCGAAGAAATGTTTAAGCTCTAATGGTGGTTTTGAATGTCGGTAGTACTTTGTTGTACAAATGATGTTGGCTCTTTGATCCCTTTTTTGTGAGGAAAGAGGTTTGTTTTTGATAAAAGGAGATACAAGTTTTGAATGGACTCAAAACCATTAGGTTTTGAAGGGACCTGAAACCCAAGCAAGGATGGCCAAGCTGCCTAAAGAGAAGTCAAAAAAGCCCCGTGGCAAAACAAAGACAAACCAATAGCCAAAAACTAACTGCCCAACATAGCACCAAGATTTTACATGGATCTTGAACCCATTGGTTTTGAAGGAGAGGAAAGAGGTTTGTTATATAGAAAATGATATTTGAAATGAATGATCAAGATTAAACATTTTTTATTCAAGATTGCTGGTCGAAAGGTGTTGAGAGGATTTAGACAGGAGTAGATTTTGCAAAGTAGATTGCACAATTTGTTTGATTGAGGAATAGATTGAATAATTAGTGGGATTGAAGAATAGATTGATTAGTCAAGATTTAGGTTGATCAGTCAGGATTTAGATGGTTTAGTTAGGAAATTGATTGATTAGTCAACAATTATAATTTGCTCAATTAGAACTTGTGGGTGAGGAAATTGATTAATTGATTTAATTAATTAATCCCTTTTTGGAGTTGAACATGCAAATCAAGTTTGACTTTTACAAACAAAGTTGCATTAGTTTGATTTGATTTTTGATGAATGATTTGAATAGTTTGATTTAATTATTCAAATTTTGGAATTAAAGTGTCATAATTAAATTATTATGATTTAAAAATTCAATTAACATAGGGGAATAAGTTGATTTAGTGATGTAATTAAATATTTGGTGTTATTTAACTAATCAGGATGAAATAAAGTGAGATTAGAAATTCATTAAATACATATAATTTATTTAATTGGTTGAAATGATGAAACATGAATTAATTAAATAATGTCATATTATTCAATTAATACTACAAATAGGGTTTTCAGGACTATTAAATAAATAATATATTTTTTAATTTGTCAAGAATGTTGAAATAGTGAATTAATTAAATAATGTTTTTTATTCAATTAATAGATGAAATTAGGTTTTTTGGATGTTGCTTGATGTTGTGAATTAAATAAATAATGTTTTTTTATTCAATTGATAGAGGAAATTAGGGATTTGGATGTTGCTTGATGTTGTTTGTTGTTGTTTGATGTTGTTCAGGGCGAGTGATAGGTGTTAGGTCAATTTTATATGTCTACATTTTACCCCTCTTTGAGATAAAGTACTGGTTGCTTTGTTTCAAAGATTCTATTTTTAAGATCAAGTTTTTTGAAAAAAAATTAGGCCCACTATGCCCCAACGTTTAGTGGAATTATGGTAGGACTCTATGTTTCCCCCTTGAGAGATTGGCCAAAAATTTAAATTTGGAGGTTAAGCTCACAACACTGTTCTTCTCTAGTTCAAATTTGTTTAGGATGAAGAATTAAGTCTATAGGTCTCTCACTGCTTGTTTCATTGTTCCTAGGATGTCCTAATTTAAACGTAGGAATGTTCCCTAAGTAAAAATTAGGGTTTCCTAGGTAAAATTAGGGTTTTGTGAGGGTTAATATAGGCAATTATGCTTCTAATTGGCTCATTTGTGCTTTGATCCTATAGCTAATTCTTGTCTCTAGATTTCCCATTTTGTTAGTTTTTGAGGAGAAATGTTAAGGATTCAAGGATCTCCACATTGCTAGACTTGGTTCGAGAGTTTGGATATCCCGCAAGCATCAGTGACTCAGTATGTACCTTTTTATTTCTCATTTTTGTCTTATTATGTTCTCGTATTGCATGTACAAAGTTCCTTGAGTCAATAGCATAGTTTTGATGATTTCAGAGCATCTCCATCATTTTCCTCACATTTACTAGGTCAGGAACCTCACCCTAGACATCAAATCCCTCACCTTTGCTCAAGATCCTCGCCTTTGACCTAAAATTTTTCCCTTGTTTCACATAGTTTCTCTAAAAACTCACTTTTTCTCTAAAACCCTACATGTGTTTGTTGAACTTTGACTGTTTCCTTGTACTTGATAAAGATCCTTTCCCTTGCTTTAAATCCTTGCATTTGATTTTCTCACCCTTTCTCTAAAACCTTTCCCTTGACATAAACCCTCACTTTTGACTTAAAATCTTGCATCTAAAAGTAGCATTTTCTCTTAACCTTTGCACTTGCTCTGAATCTTTGCATTTGACTTAAAACCTTGCATTTGCAAGTAGAGTTTTCTTTGAACCTTTGTGCTTGTTCTGAATCTTTGCATTTTCTCTTGTTTCTTTTCATTTGCTAAATGTTGTTAGCATTTTCTAAATCTTGTTAACATTTGTTAAATGTTGTTAGCATTTGCTAAATCTTGTTAGCATCTGCCTATTTGTCATATGAAGTCTTTTTCTTCATATTTTTGTGTTGTTTTGTCTTATTTGATGTGTTCAAAGAGAAACCATAACTTCATGGGTTAAAATGATTGCAGGTGGTCCTTAAACCAATGCAGTCAAGGGAGAGACGACCATGGGATATGTTTGATCTTATTGCCCATTTCAGTGTTCTGGAGCAAGAATTTTTAGATGCAGTTGGAATACATCATATTTGTTACATGCCTCCCCTCCAGACTCATACAATGATAATGACCACACTTATGGAGCAGTGGCATTCAGAGACATCCTTATTTCATCTACCCACCAAAGAGGATACAATTACACTTGAGGATGTGTGGAGGATTCTCTACATTCTCATCCATGATGAGCTTGTGACCTATCATATTTGATGAGGTACTTGTGCTATACGACATCTTTTGGGTGTCAAACATTTGGTGGTGCAATAGTCATAGATTGATTTGTCTAAGTATGTAAAGTTATAGAGTGCTCACCTTTCATTTCATTGTCCTTTTTTCTAAGCACCACGGTATTCTTTTCCCCACTCCCATATATGTACATAATGAATCTCTTAGAAAAATATAGTTTAACTAATACCAGAGTTGAGGAAATAGCCTACTTGATGTTATCAAAAGAAACTTCACCCTCTAGAGTAAACTTGAATTCTTGATATTTCTTTAGCATGAGCATAATGGGCCTTGCTAGCCAAGCAAACTAAAAAATTAATCTACTAAAAAAATTGATCTTCCCTAAGAAATATTAGACTCCTTTCATGTTCACTAGTAAGGGAAAAAAATTTATAGCTTTTACTATCTTAGGTTCAATGGAGATCCCCTCCTTGGAGATCACATAGCCAAGTAACTTTCCTTGTGAGACTCTAAAAAAACATTTTTTGGGATTTAAAGAGATCTTGAACTCTTGGCATCTCTAGAAGATCTTCTCCTAGTTATCAAAATGATCACCTTTATATTTTGAAAATACAATTAAGTCATCTAGATAAATGAGGATGATAAAGTTGACCAAATCCTTAAAGGTGATGTCCATTTCACACTGGAAAGTGGCTCTTACAAATTGGATAGTTGAATGAAATTTTGGCATAGGAAAACACCCCCCACTTAGTCGTAAATATAGTTTTGTGCTGATCTTCATCCTTAACATTTACTTGATTGTATTCAAAGAAACCATAAAATAAAGAAAACATCTATGATCCTACCACAATTTGTAGAAATTTTTCCATAGAGGGAAGATGATAATAATCTTGTAGAGAAACTTTTTTTAAGTCCTGAAAGTCCATGCAAAGTCAAATACCACCATTCTTCTTTTATATGGGGACTAAATTAGACACCCAGGTGGAATTCTTGATCAAACATATAATTTTGGATTCAATAAGTTTTTTAACTCTTGTGACATAAGGGATTCCACCTTTGGATTAATTGACCTATGCTTTTATTGGATAGGCTTTGCTCCTTTGACCAGATTAATGGTGTGTTGGATCACACTGGGGTCCTAACCTCTCAAGTCATCGTAGGTCCATGTGATGACCCTATCATATTTAACATAGAAATATTTTATCCTTTTCTTGTCGCTTTATATAACATCATTTCCCACCTTTGGCTTTTGGTCACCTCTAACATCAAGGTCTGAATAATACCCTTTGTTTATAGTGAACCTCCAATTGTCATTTCTCACATAATCATAATAAAAAATATTTTCTATGGTGATTAGCCCCTTCAAAAGCTTATTCTCTTTAACTAAATGGTATGACCCTCATAGGCCTCTTCAATATTGGGTTACAATTGTTCCAAAAAAAATTCTTGATTATTGAATGAATGTGGTGATTTGATCACCATCCTTGAAAATCTTCTAGTTATGCTCATTATTGGAGATAGTGGGTCACACCATCACCCTTAATGTGTGTTCACTAACCATAAGGTTTGTCACAAGGTCAAACTAAGAGTCAACCATAGCCATTCTATCCATCATAGTATTTTGTGATCTTGGAACCACTTGGATGTTGAAGGCTTCAAATCCTTTGATCGGGTTCCATACTTTTTGATGGTGGGACTACATTCACACATTTTAGTGGCTAAGGTTCCCTGAACTTGCTTGATCACCTGCTCTGAAAACTTTAAGCCTTTAGATTCCCATGCACTTTGCTAGAGTCAATCCATAGACTAAGCCTTCATACTTATCTTCATTGTTTGTGTTGGAAAATTAGAACCACAAAGATCTTAGAGTCTCTATTTTGATAGGGGATACAAGGCGAGTACCCACTCTCACTTAGCCAACCTTACATCTTGCACTATAAAATTGTAACATCCATAGGGCTTGCTCCTCATGTGAGCTTTCGTGGTGAGACTCCTTGATCTTAGTCACCTATGGGATGAATTAATCCCCATCATAGATCACATAGGTTCCCAAACCAATAACACAAAAATTTCCAAAAGGATTAACTACCATGAATTGATTCAACATAACTTCTTTTCAGGACTTTGATCATCAATATCCTCCTCATCTTCCAAAATTTCCACATAATACATTTTGTTCCTATAAATGTAAGTATGTGCAACCTCAAAAATGATTACATCATCCTCTACAATGTGTTCGATATGTAGGGGTTCCAATAATATTTTGATCTTTGTGCCATGTTTAGTCCTTAGGATTAAATGGGATCAATTGAGAGATGGTACCCTTGTATTTTGGTAGTGAATTCCCTAAATAAACACATCCAAAATATAGGTGGAATGTAAACTATGACCACCTCTTGGGTGATCATGAGGTTGGGGCACAAAAATAGGGTTAGCGGGAGGCTCTTGATTAGGTCTATGGCATGTATTTTTTTTCTTGTCCAACTACACAATTCCCCTATTAAGGGATTCATACCCTAGATTAAGGGAATCCACAACCAAATTTGGCATTATCATGGTGCTATCCCTAGATTCAATCATGACATTGTGAAAAAAATTTATCCCTACTATGAGGGTCAATAAGAAAGTGGTGCGCTTTGGTTTACATAACTCATTATTGGCTAGTTTTTCTTTTGTATTCACAAATATTGTAGCAGCTGAAGTCCAAGGCTCTTGAACTAAATTCATTCCCTTCTCTTATTCATGCATTAGTGCTAGATTTGATCATGGAGTTGGCTTATCTTTTCCCAAATCTTCTTGTAACAAAGACTTCTCTAGGATAGCCAAAATGTCCCATAAAGACACTTTGATGCCCAAGGGACTTCTTTAGTTGTTCAACCACATTGAGTGATTCAAGCAATGGTATCCTCAAATTGAAATGGATTATTTCTTTTAGTTTCTCAAAGGGCTAAAATGTGGTGGGGGAACTAGGGATGATCTCTAAATCCTTTTGTGTTTTACTTGAGGTTTCTATGCTTTCAATTGTTGTACTTGAGGTATAGGATCTCTAGTGAATCTTTGCTTAGAGTGGGTTTTGTAGTTAGAGTGGACCTATGTGGTTGTTGTTGTCGAGATTTCATTTGAAAATGTTGCATCCTCTCCTTCCATCTAAGAAAAGAGCATGTGATCTAAGACAATCTTTGATTCTTTATATAGTAGCATGCCTTGCATCTAAGCATTAAGCATAACACTTTCCACTCTAGGAGACTAGTATGCATATACTCTTGCATCTAGAAAGACACATTGACTTTTCTACTTTACTACCTTCTATTCAAGGTTTCCTCTCGAATAGTTTTGAGGAATGTGTACATAGTTTTAGGGAAAAAACCAAGAATTTGTATCATCTACAAGATTATTTTTGCCTACAACAAGGTCTCTCTTGGGATTAGATCTTGATGTTTGCAATAGAGTGGGGACTGGAACCATCTAGCCTGAGGTTTATGACTGGTTGTTCACTTTTGCACCTCCTTGATATTGATTATGTTGGAATGGTGGTTTACCTCCTTGATAGCATTGAGAAGGATGTTTTGGGGAATTTCTTACTGTCACCTTATACTAATAATTTTATTTGAGAAAGTCCACAATAATTTCTTTATTTCATTCATCTCTATGGCTAGTGAAGAAGAACCAAATGTGCTTTCTTGTGAACTAGGGTATATATACAACACATTTGGAGGTGTGACATATGTGCTAGGAGTGGTGACCTCTATATGATGTGTTGATATTTTCAAAAACATTGATATAGGTAGTTGAGGTGGGAGCTTCCCAACATCTATCAAGTTATTCTTGACTCTTACCACTAAGTCATATGTGTTTGGTAGAGTGCTACCCCCGAGTGACTATATCATGACCATGATGCCTAAATTGAAATATTTTAAGTAGAATACAAATTTCATGGCTGATGGGGACTTGGTTGTAATAAGAATCCCCAACCAAGTTTTGTGAAACTTGGTGTTGAAATCTGTAATCGGATTTTGCAGTACCCTCTTTACAATTATCAATTTCTAAAATAGCGATGAGTGATCTCCCTTCTCTAAAAATAATTTGAACAAGAAATCTCTAATTTCATTCGAGGTGTGAATGGAGTTAAAATCCAAAGATCTATACCAATATTTGGTCCTGCACTTGAAAGAAGTTATCAACAATCTAAGGTCAACCTTCTACATGGTGATGTTATGGACAATGCATACATCAATGAAATCCTAAAGATTTTTTGATGGTATATTTAAGTCTTCCCCAATGAACATTGAAACTGCTTTTAGAGCATTGGAAGGGATAGGGTCCCATATATCTTGGTGGGTGGGAGGAATGAGTTAGCTACCATTGTTCCAAGATGAAAAAATTTCTTGGTGCCTGAAGGTCCATAGGGAAAATATTTCTTTGTTCTTGGAAAGTAGGTATTCTAATTTGAAATAATCTACCCAATGGTAGTGTGGATAGATCCCTAGGAGAAGGAATTTTTCTTCTATCTCTATTTCTACTAACAAGTGATAAACAATGTGTAGTATTTCTTCTCCTAGGAGCAACAAATGGTAATTTGGTATACTAAAAACTATCTCTAGAGGATGTCCTAGTTTGGATTATGGGCATAAATGCTCAAGTTTTCTTTATAACAGTTGAGCCACTACTAATGTCACCAATAATCCGATTCAAGTGCCTCTTCAAGGCTGAATTATCTAGATAAGCACTCTCTCTCAACATGGTGAATTAAAAATTTGGTCCCACCGGGAATCCTAGAAAAGGAATTATTGATCCTAAAAGCTTATGCCTCTAGGAAACAACCATATGGGAAGTTCAATGGATGGGGGACAATTTGTGCTCCACTAGAAAAACTTTGAGAGTTTAGAAGCCAAATCTTCACTTTTGATTTGGGAGTAAAATGAAAGAAGGAATGCATAAAAAAGTCTAAGGTTATGTGTTAAAGCTTTTACAACATTTCAAATATTTCTTTGAATAATTAGAAGTACAATTCCTAGCAAATGAACATAAAGTTTTGTAGACCCTTCATTGTTGAGAAAAGAAAAAAATACCTAAGGATCTACTAAGCACCTAGTATAACATTTAGATCTTCTTGTGGGAAGCATCCACTAAAGTTTG